>SKCR01005156.1:0-88911 GCA_019454045.1 Zanthoxylum bungeanum | reverse complement strand
CGATTATAGATCATCGTATGAACCGTAATATTCTTCGACGAAGCGAAGTAGTACCGGCCAGATCCTAAAATCTGTGAGTGGACCATTTTCTCAATTTGTATTTACTTACATATTTTTGAATTGAAACTTACCTTTCCATATATAGGGCGTTAGCCAAGTTTATTTCTAGATGTTCTTATGAATAAGAATATTTTGAGAAATGTTTAAGAAGTGATGATTTTTAAAGCATGATTTTTGGGAGGCATGGGGAAAAACCCACCTCAAATGTTACTTGGTATATATATTAGAATTGACGGTTACTGGAATTAACGGATACAATATATGCACATGTTGATCAGGGCTAGGGAACGACGATACATAACTGTTGGACAATTATGACCCATAACATCACTATTTGTACAGAACATGGTGTTGTTGTACAAATTAACTATGTGACAATGAAAATTGCTATTTTATCATTTTGTAATTAGATTACTTGAATATATAAATGAAAAAAGTCCTTATGATTAGTTCCGGATTATAAGATATGAGACAGTATCAATCCACTAAGGTTTAATCATTAAATATCCCTAGTCGTAGTATTATCGATTCTGGACATCGATAATGCGGAATAGACTAGTATTGCACTTGTGTGCGTTGTGGGAGCATAACGACATAGTTCTCATATATTTAAGTATTGGATACTTATGCAAGTGTGATAGGAGGTTGTGTTTACCGATGGTACAGAAACAGCTTCGCTCTGGATAGACCCTGCAGAATCCCATTGGTAGTATGACTATGTGTGTATGAGAATCCGCATCAGGGTAGTGTATTTGGTCTTAACCTGAGACTTGCATCGTTAGTACTTGCGACAATCAATACGCTTTGGTTTTGTTCATCCGAGACTTTAATAGGTTCTGTGTACGCCTTTTCTGGGTTTATTGAGAATCGTAGTGTATTGGGTGTGATGTCAAGACAAAGAATCAATTCAGTCATATGAAGATGATGATCACGCATGAATACAGAACTGGTTCTCTATTATGTTGCAACTATCGGGATAATATGACAAGGTCATGATTATCCGATTATAGAGACTAGTTGCTTGTGATCCGATATATGCTTCGTACGGGGCAGACACTATTCCAGCCCCAGGCCTTGCATGTGACATCAGATACTGGATCGCAATACGCAATACTACGTATACTACGCCTGTTATAGATTATATATTCCTTAAAGAATATTTCTGGAGAATTGGGTAGGCACGGTGCTTTGCTAGAAGCCAACCATGTCTTGTAAATCGGTAAGAACGTGGTACCGGGTACGCACGTGTTCGAATAGTCCGACGACCATATTTACTGCCAACATATCCAGGGATCTCATGGGTCGCTTCCCGAATATTCACCGATGACGTTTGACTCGAACATAATTAATCTGGGATTAATTAGAAGAGAGAGAAAATTAATCTATGATTAATTACGACAAGAATTTATCTGGGATAAAATTCAACTAGAAGAGAGAGAACGATTAATTTGGAATTAATCGATTAAATAATATATTTGATATATTAAATGAAATTAGATTTCATAACGGAATTAAAATTGGATTTTAATTCGGGCGAACGAATTAATTTAGAATTAATTCGCGAGCGACTTTAATAGTAATTTTGCTAGGCATAATTATTTAATTAAATTTGATTTAATTAAGTCGCAACGGAAAATTCGTTAATTCGGAATTAACGAACCCGAGCCCGAAATATGTTTGCAGGCCCACTCGGATTTTGAATCAAGTGGGGCCCCCCACAAGTCACATCACTTGTCACTTTACTTACCTTTATGGTGATGAAAGTTAGTATTAGTTGATGGTAACTTGTAATACACATTTCATTATTTTATTTGATAGGTTGAGTGACATTTACCAAATGTAGTATTTGGTATATGAATTTTATTTTTGGAAAATAATTTCACTTAACACAATCATCACTCACTTTTCTCTCTTCACCGTGAATCACTATTCCTCTCCTCTCATCTCACTTTACCGAGAATAACAAAGAACAAATGGAAGTTTTTGTTCCAAATTTCTTCCTTAGCTAGCACTTAAAGAGTCATCCAAGGTGATAGGGAAACCATTCCCAAGAGTTTGGAATTCATTCATCAAGCTTGGAGCTAAACATACAAATCAAAAGGAGCTTGGAGCACTTCAAAGGATTCAAAGTTTTGAACTTTCCAACATCCAAGAAACCGATCAATGTAAGTTATTCCGCAAACTTCGTTGATTATTCACACATCTTTTATGCTAAAATGATCTTGGGATTGATCTTAGAGACCCAACAGTAACGCCCATAGATCCTAGATTTCAGGGCTAGGGGGATGACAAGATGTAACGCCCCTAGACCCTAGATTCAGAGTCGAGATGATAATATTGATCCACACATCTAACTCTAGTTTAGTGGCTTAGGGGACGGCGAGACGTAACGCCCAAGACCACTAGTTTAGGCATATGGGGGGATGGCGAGACTTAACGCCATCATACGTCAGGTTTTTCAGAGACAGATTTTTAGAAACAGATTTGAGATCTATGATTTTCAGCGATATTATTTTCGGAGACATGGTTTTCAGAATGATGGTTTATAAAAGACCTTTTAAGAGAAACAATTTTATGAGAAACTCAGAGTTTTACAGAAAGAAAGGTTTCCAGAAAGTTTCACAGAAAAAGATTTGATTTCAGATAAGAAAGAGTTTTTAGAAAGGTCCAGTTTTCTTGAGATTAGTTTTGATTTCAGAACAATAAATGTTTTATGAAGTATTTCAGTTCCTGTTTTAAACTGTCCACTCATTAGGTCGTTTGAACGATCTAACTCCCAACTCCCAGTTTTTTTGTTTTGCAAGTTTACCTGGAGGACAAGCTTGAGAAGATGGATACTGATGGCAGTCACTAGGGTGTATGGTCCACCGAGTTGAGTTTAGAGGTTCAGCACAGTCATAGTCAAATTAAAGTTGCATGTCAATCATTGGTATTGTATAAGTCATTGTAATGTGTCTATAGTGTCCATGAATACTGACGTAAAAAGAAGTACTATCGAGTACATAGTTATAAATATTAAGTTGCATTTATTTTTTGTTATTGAGTTGGGCATTGGTCCCATGTATGAGTTTGTATTTGACATGACATTAGTAGTGTTGATCAGAGTCAGAAAGTCAGAGGCTCAGGGGATAAGGTGGCTTATTCCCTACCTGTAGCATCTCACGGAGGGGATGTTACAACTTATGATTTGTAGATCACTAATATATAATTTTTTAGTTAAAAAGCTTTATATTTTGGGAGATATTTAATTTTTAAATTTAAAATTAGAGAATCCCCTCTTATTTATTTTTGAATCAATGTGATTTTCTTTTTTCTTTTTCTTTTTTTTTTTTGTTTTTTCATTTTTTGCAGTAAAATTATAATAATATTATTTTACCATGTATATTTATATATTTTTACATGTAAATAAACTAAATGGTAAGAATCATTTGTGCTTGAAATAAATTAGAAGAGTCCTATTAGTTTTTTCATTTTTAGGAATGCCCTCTATTTATTTTTATATTTATAAAATGACATTTGATAATTGAGTATATAATATATTGTTTTTGAGATTGATTTTGAATTTATTCATTTTCTATACTATTTTATATAAATACATAATAAATTAATAATTTATTATCAACAATCAATCCCGAATTGACTCTCGAACAATATCCTGACCCTTGATTCTATCGCCATCTCGGATTGAGGAGCTGAGCCGAATTTCAAAACATTTGATAAAGTGTCAATTTCCAGTTAATTTTTGTTTTTTCGGAAAAAAAAAGAATTGTTTTGGAATGGAAGCCTTCAACTTAGGAAATTGACACATTTATTGGATCATAAACCTTGAACACCCAAAATACATGGCCGTGGTTGTTTGCAGGCCCTAACTCTGAGTTTAACCAAAGCATCTTTCATTGAAAATTTCATGAGAAATTGTCAAAATACACTAATCAAAATCTATATAATCCCCTACAATCTCTGCTCCAAAACATGAGAATTGAGGATGATAGGTTAATTTTCTTAAATGTTATAAACATTATTAGCTTGCATTATACTCCAAAATTAATTAGGTTTATAAATCGCAATAGTTTAAGGAGAATTTAGGTTCATATATAATTATGGAAACCTTGATAAATCAGATTAAGAAGCAAGTATCTGGGTATCTACAAGACAAATACAAAACTGCTAAGCTTGCCTTCACTGATGTTTCTGAAGCAGAACTGTAAGTCTTTTTCATTCAAAACATTTCCAATACTCAAGCATCAACTATTTCATTTTATAAACATTGATCACCATGATCATATTTCAAGGTTTGCTGAAGAAGCAACAAACAATGATCCATTGGGGCCTGATGCAAAGACTATGACTATACTAGCTATGGCTTCTTGCGATGTAGACGATTATTGGCGAATTGTTCATGTTCTACATAGAAGGTAACTTTAAAAACTGAAAATGAACAATCAGCGGATTAGTATGAAAAGATGTTAAAATCACAAAATGTCAGACAGAATAAAAATATTTTTTTAAAAACTAAAATTTCCTTCTCTTGTCACATTTCCTATTCCGTAATCATGTGATTAATATTACACATTCACTTGCTTTATTTTGCAATATAAAATATAAAATGCAGGTTATATTGTATTGATTGGAAGCAATGGAGGCAATCCTATAAAGCATTGGTTCTTCTTGAGTTCTTACTCACTCATGGTGCTGAGGAGTTTGCTAAAGAATTTCAATGCGATACCGCTGTAATTCAAGAGCTATGCACATTTTGTTACATTGATGGAAATGGGTGAGTGTTGCATTAATTTTTGCTTAAAATGTTGCAAATCTGGATTTCCTAATCTAAACTGTGCTGAGTTTTTAAAAATTTTACACCACGTGTGCATTTCAAATCGAATTTGGATCCAATATGAATAGTGCTGACCTTTTAAAGATTTTATAGTAGCGATTAAAATTTAATTCCATATATTTTCTTTTCCAATAACTATCAAATCCTTTCAGATCAGGATGAGTCTAACCATTGGAACAATTTCTTTAATATTTGTGTTAAAGGTTTAATTGGGGTGCTAACATGCAAAAGAGAGCAGAAAATGTACTAAAGCTGTTAGGAGGAGGACAAATTCTGAAAGAAGCAAGACTAAAAGCAATAAAAATAACAAATGAAATCCAAGGATTTGGAAGTTCATTAATGGTTTCTCCTTCTCTTTCCCCTTCAACTCATTCACCATCTTCATCCGAAGCATCGTGTTCGTCATTCGGATCATATTCAACTACAAGTTCAACATGGAATGATGTTATTGATCAGTTGAACAAACAAGTACAATCATCAACAAAATATTCACTAGGAGACATACAAGAAGAGAAGCCTGTTACTTATAAAGATAATAATTTGGAAGGGTTTCATCTTTGGGATACCCCTAAGGTTGAAGAGTCAGGATCTTTGCTTGATGCTGAGGAAGATGAAGATGAAGATGAAGAATCAAATGGTTTGTTGAAGGGAATTTGCTCAAAGCTTGCTTCCATTAGTCCTAATAAATCAAGTAGTGGTGACAAAAAGGCCTTGAGAAGTTTCTCTTATAATAATATTAGTGCCAAGAAAAAGCATGACCGCCAATATTCTTCAGGATTTTAGTAGAATTAATATATTAAGGATTTTTTAGTAGAATTAATTAAGGATGCTCTTGTGTACGAGACTAGTGTGGTCTCATGGAAAGATTCAATGTGTTTATAGCCTTAATCTTGTTTATTTATAAAAAGAGAAACTCGAACCTATGATCTTGAGGTCGTAATAAAATAATCTTAGTATTACACCAAACCACATCATTTTTAATAAATTTAATTATGTTAATATGTTCTTTTAAAATGCTTATGTTGCTGACAATTGAAGGATTTTAAGCATGAGGGATTTTACTTTTTTTAAGCATGAAGGATTTTACTTATTTTTAAAACATAAGAGATGTTTCGCTTAATTTCACCAAACATCGAGGTTTCGCTCATTTCCCCCCTCAATGATCTATTCAATGGTGTTGTGATGGAAGGCTTATAGGTGCAGGTGCGCAAATTTGACCATTCAATAGAAGACATGTGTCAGCAATATAAATAAAGCTTCCTCTATAAGATACTGCAAGTGGGCCTGCTGCAAACAGAGATTGTATCGATTGGGGAATGACATCTGTCACATCATAGCTGTGCCACATGACAGCTTAGAACATCTTAAGGTGTCAATGTATTCCGGAGTCAATCTATTCTGTAAGACCATCTCCCATCCCTCCGAAGTTGTGAGAAATAATTCCAAAATGAAGAGGGCAACCCTCCAAGGTGTACCCTTCCTAGAGAAAATATCATTACAGAGTCCGAAGGATCATTTCAGATCCACTCCGATCTATGATCTCCATATCAATGGTAAATTCCTCATAAAATTGTTGACTTTTATGACAACAATTTGACATGTATAATTACAAATGTTAATACACTTAGTTCCGTATTTGAGCATGTCATCTACCATGTGCGCATCATGTACGTGGACAAGTGTCAACCGAGATATGACACCTCAACACTATTCACCATATAAATATTATAAGTCTCGTGGTAATGGAGGTTGGTTTTTGGGCAAAGAAAGAATAAAATCATTAATTACAAGAAAAAAACCTTTATTACAAATCATTGAGAGTTAAGTAGGGGGAGAATGACTCTAATAAAGGGGGGTTTTGCATATTTGCAAGACGAATCATTTGCTGGACACAAGGAATCATAGCCAATATAACCGCTTCTACTTGGATTCTTCTGTGAAGGCCAATGACAACATATAAAGCCCATGACTTTCCTCTCATTTCACTTTAGATGACATTTTTATCGCCTAATGAATGGTGCCATATATGGTGAAGACAAAGTCAATTATGTTCTCCCTAGGGAAAATCTATATGAGATAACGACTGGCATGCATCCTACACCATAGAAAATAGAAATAGGGCAGTGATTGTTTGTCATTCTCATCTGAAATACTTGCATGCATGAATTTTAACATGCTCAATAAGTGTGTGTAGTGAATGGATAGTGAGCACGAACGGTTTGAAGCTGAAAAAACATGTTGACCATTACGCCCGAGTTCCACCTCATACACCTGCAACAAAACTATACTAAGGTATGCTGAGTAAGAAACATAGGGAGTGAGTTTATAGTAACTTAAGGCTAATAACCTATTTGGGAACTCGAACTCGTACACACGATTGTATTTCGCAGAAATACATAGTAGCATATGAAACATTAACATGTGCATTAAGAAAACTGAAATTTTACAACATGCATAATTGGTTAACTGAAATTATATCATTGAATAAAGGAAAAAAAAGCGTTTTTGGGAAATATATTATGCCATAAACTCGGGAAATTGGAAGTCAGTTGGATAAAAATTTACATTCAAAGCATGCATGGCAAATGAAATTATAAAAACATGGATTCCCAATTGACCGCATAAGCATAACATGTGTGCGATGGGGAGCATGCTCCTCACCGCCAAGAAGTTTTTAGAGAACTAATCATTTTTAAGAGAAAGAGGTGAAAAGTGACAAAATGAACAGAAAGAGCCATTATTATGGATAAAGAAAGTCAATGATCAGCACCAATGACAGTTCATGAGCCTGACTTTGAGATGGTTACGAGACAAGAGGTACCAGAAACCCTTGAGCAGAAGTTACAGTGGGCAATTCTAGCCCTAGAGCAAACCACCTTGGAGAATCAGAGGTTGGCGGAGAAGATCCAAGTACTTAAAAGAAATCAGCCAGAAATCAGAGAAGAAGAGGGAAAACGGATAAATATTTCTCCCCATTTGACAGTTTTAGACATGCTCACTGCTCATACAGAGCTGCCATCACCAGCTATTTCAACTCCGGCTCACTCCGAAATAGAAGTTACACTCCGAGATACCGTGAGGCAAGAACTAAAGCATATACTCGGGACCTCCGCCCAAACACTGCTATCCTAAGTTTCACAAGATAGTGTAGTCGAAGCAGCCTGGAGAATTAATACTTCACCCTTCATACAACAGATCCTCAGAGTAGAAAAATCGAAGAACATCTAGATCCCGTCTTTCAGGATGTTCAAGGGAAACTCCAACCCGAAGCAGCATCTCTTCCACTTTTGGTAGAAGATAAGCTGAGAGATAAGTGATAAAACGTGGTATTGCAAATCCTTTCCCACCAGCTTGGAAGGTGAAGCCTAGGAATAGTTCGTGACTCTCCCGCCCAATTATATCGGGGATTTCTAGACCCTGGGTGAGAAGTTTTTCCTCATTATGCCAATTTTTGATGTCCCCCTAAAACCATCGCTAGTATCTCCAGGTTGAAGCAAAATCCTATAAAGACCATTCAAGCTTTATTGCATTGATATAATGAGGCGCTACTGCAAATCAAAGATTATGACATGAATATGGCAGCCAAAATTTACATCAAAGATCGCCAGAAAAACACACGCTATGCGAGTACATAACGATAAAGGATTTTTAAAGTATGGAGGATGTGAATCTGAAGACTTAGTAATGGATAACAATTGAAGAAGACGATGACTTTTAACTGTTAGAGGACAAGAGAGCTGCTGCGATTATAGTAGTAAAAGTGAACCACCTAATCCTACACAAACAACCACTCCCACACATCCAAAAAGAGGCAATCCCCATAACAATCAAAGAAACCTAAACAAGAATACAAATCAAGTAAAAAACCTAAAACCCAATCAAAACACTCCGACCGCTGATAAGTGCGATTTATACCCACTTATTCCTGCATTTTTAGCTTACTATTTTGTTAGATTCCGTATCATTTAATGTATTTGTAGTTTGTTTTATGTTTTATTGTTACGAAGCATTGGAACATGGATCTTGGGGCAGTTGTACATGTTTTGGGACCCTACGGACGCATCGAAAGCACGCGGGAAGAGTGGAAAATGCAAAATCAGAAAGCTTAAATTTTTACCTTGCGTCGCGACGCGCACATTCTGGCGTCGCGACGCGTCTTCAGCTTTTACACATATAAAAAGGCCGAGAGTTAGGCGCCGCGACGCCATTTTCCATCATCGTGACACTGCGGCAGACTCCCAGAAGCTTAATTAAGTCGTGTTTTACATGCACAAGGACTCCGAGACTTCCCTATAAATATAGAAGCTCATCCAAAACCCTAAAAGAGAGGCAAATACACAACACAAGACTTTTTTTTTTTTTTTTTTTTTGGAAAGTTACAAGTATATTCCAAAAAAGAATGTTTTGTACAATTGTACAAGGGGCATCCCCCAGGAAAGCATTAAGGCACAAAAAGCAATAAGGAGCCAAGATTCCAAAAAACGGCTAAAAAAACCTGGCCCAAATACAAGGCCCAAACCAAAAACAACAACAAAAAAACGAAATACAAGCAGCTAGGCCATCAGCGAAGCCCAGCCCACGCGATAACAGCCCACGCACCGAACCAAGAAGCAAAAGGCTGCCGCATACCAAATGCCAAATCCAGACAAAGATTTAAGCCCATTCCAGCCTTCATTACCCTGAATCAAGCTTAGCCCAAATCCCAAGTAAACAAATACAGGCCAAATTGCCACAGAAACAGCAACACATGCCACAAACTGGCCCACAAGCCAAAACCGAGCTCCCAAAATAGAAAATCAAAATGCAGCATCAAGTCCCACATCGATTAAAACAAAGAGGCATTTTTAACAAAAGAAATCCCACATCAAATGCGAAATGTCCAGCCTATATTTGAAACCAATAAGCCAAATTAAAATACCAAGCCATCAAGACCAATGCCAAAAAATGAGGTTCCACAAGAACTGTAGCCCCAGTAACTAGTGACTCAAGCCAGGTTCTAATTCAAACCTCCAAATCAGACCAAATTCCAAGCCTGTTGTATAGGATCTGGGAATTCAATACCACCTGTTAAGTAAACCAGCCTGCAACGAATTGCTCTAAGCACCTCTTCAATAACTCCATCCGTTGAAATTGAGCATTTATCAAACACTCTTCTATTCCGCTCATACCATATATAATACACAACTGCAGCTAAGGCAATTTTAGCAACCATCCCATAAAGGTCACCCTTCTTTTTCAGCTTGACAGTTGCCCAATTCAGAAGATTCGTCCATGTCAGAGAAGGCCATCGCACAATGGTTCTAGGAGAAATAGCTTGCCATATGGTTTTAGCAAAATCACATTCAAAAAATATATGATCATGACTCTCAATACATGAAGAGCATAGAACACATGAAGCTTCTTGAACTACCCCAAACCGAATTAGTGTGTCCATAGTATGCAATCTCTTCATGGAGGCCAGCCACAAAATAAAGGAATGGCGAGGAATATGACCCTTAAACCATAATAAATGATGAATGGTAGATGGACTTCTCTTACACCTCAAAAACTCCGAATGCGGTGATGTTCGAAGGCGAATGGATTCGATTCGAGTTTAATCTTCTAGTTTTTATCCTTATTTTCTAATGATTTCTATTAGATTCATGACCATATTTTCATTGTTTTTATCTTTAGTCATGAACTAACTTCATAATTCTAGAGGATGATGTAGCCAATGTTTGAACTTGTGTATTAATTGCCAGTTTGATTTTTATGAAGCTATAATTCAGTTTATTTATATTCTTTTGCGTTTAATGCTTCTTGTTTGTTGGCCACAAATTGAGATGATGAATGTTTAGAATCTATTACTCGGGAGAGATGGATTTTGAATAGGATCTAGAGAATATAACTTATGAGATTTGTAGAGTTTGAGAGAATCTATAATTCCTTCAAAGTCGTTAACAAAGAATCACAGAACGTAATGAATTATTAATTACTAGATTTTTATAGGGATATCGAAGTCGGTAATTAATAATCTTTTCATTATTGCTCGCGAGAGGTGGTGTAATACTTCAGGATTCTTGACTTATAAACAACGCAACTAAATAAGAATTGAATGGCATGACAAATACATATGGGATAACTAGGTGAAATAAGACTAAAAAATCTCTATATTCATTGGATTATCTTTATCAGACAATTTGATTTTCGTTTATTTAGTTTTTAGTTTTAATATTGGTTTATTCTAAATTTAATTGCTTCTAAATAAAGTTAGGTTTACTAATTATAGTACTTAGTGTGAGTTGAACACAATCCATGTGGGTTCGACACTCTTTCACTTATCTTTACTAAAACTTGACACCGTACACTTGCGGCACGATATAAAATATCACAACAAGTTTTTGGCGCCGTTGCCGGAGATTGTTAATTTAATTCACATTAATACTATTACCAAGTAACATTAGCTTTAATTTAGATTTTTATTTTTATTTTTAATTTATTTTTGATTTTAAGTTTTATTTTTGTTTTGTTTTTATTTTTTTGTCTTTATGTGCGTCAGTGAATGCGAAGATCCACAACTCTCGACTCGCTCTTATTTGATCCTGAAATAGAAAGAAAAGCGAGGAGACTAAGGAAAGAAAGGAAAGTTGAGAAAGAAGCAATGTCAGCTTAAAATATAGTGAACAACCCACGCCAGGTGGCAGTCAGAGATCACTTTAAGCCAGTCATTGATGACGATTATTCTGGGATTGCGCTTCCACCGATCAACGCCAATAATTTTGAGCTGAAACCTGCATTGATCAATATGGTGCAAAAGAACCAGTTTGGAAGTTCAGCTGTAGAGGATCCTAACATGCACTTACAGATGTTCTTGGAGATGGCAGATACCATAAAGATGAATGACGTCACTAAAGAGACCATCAGGCTATGCTTATTCACATTCTCTTTAAGGGACAATACGTGGGGTTGGCTGCAATCAATACAGTTGGGAAACATCCTGAAATGGGAGGACATGGCTATTAAATTTCTTACGAGGTTCTTTCCACCAGCTAAATCAGTCCAACTGAGAACAGAAATTAGCATATTAAACAATTGGAGACTGATAATCTGTATGAGGCCTGAGAGCGCTTTAAAGATCTACTCAGGAGATGTCCACATCATAATTTCGAAGACTAGGTTCAGATTCAGTTATTCTACAATGGGTTGAATGGTTCTAATAGAACCACGGTCAATGCAGCTGCTGGAGGAATATGCTTTATTAGAAGAGATGGCCATTAATAACTATCAATGGCCAAGTGAACACCCTACAGTGACTAAGGTGGCTGGTAGATATGAGGTGGATCATATTGTTGCACTTACAGTTCAAATGTCATCCCTCACGACTCATCTTCCAGCATTGACCAATCAACAAGGCCAACCATCTATTGAAGCTGCTGCTGCTAATAGAATGATTTTACCTGACGTATGAACAAGTCCAATATATGAACAATCGGATCTTCGACAATTACAGAGGCAATCTTATGCCTAACGATTATCATCCGAACTTGTCATATGCTAACACAGAGAATGTCTTACAACCTTTATCTGGCTTCAACTATCTAAGATCTGAGAAGAAACCTTCGTTAGAAGACCTAATGAGCAAACTTGTTGCTAATACTTCAGAGAGGTTTGAGAAGAATGAGTCAAGGCTGAACAATATTGAGACACACATGGATAATATAGGGGCAAAAATGAAGTCTTTAGAAATGCTGATTAGGTAGATTGGAACCACCATGACTAATAAACAAAAAAGGAGCATTTTCGAGCAATACTGAAGTCAATCCCAAAGAGCAGTTGATCGGGTGAAATCATTCACGTTACACAAGCGCACGTATCGTTCAAGTAGTATAAATTGTATCGATCACATGAGGACTTATTACTTATGCTATTAAATATTGAAGCTAAATTTATACAAGTATCTAAATAAATTGATTGTGCTTAAATGATGATTTTTATCTAAAATAATTAAACAAAACAAAACAAAGGTAAACTCTAAAAGAAATCAATATTATGAAACTATCTAGGGTTGTAAATCCTTCCAGTATTCTTCTAAAGATGAAGTGATTATCTTGTACTTGTGTAATATATTAGTTTATTAACCTGGAACACGAAGATATACAAAAGTCTTTATCGATGGTCTGATGCAAACACCCAAAATGACTCAATTAACTATATGTCTATGTGAATTAAGAAACTCAGAATTCATTAAGAGCAAGTTCCAATTATGTCTACCCATGCTCGACAGGTATATGTATATCCTGGAAGGAAATCTCTAAGGTAAGATCGTGAGCTATTGAGTCTAAGGCTGAAACCTAAAATCCATTCGTCAAGTTCATTTTAAGTTTACCAAATCAATCTTATTAGTGGCCAATTAACAAGAAGCATTAAGATTAAGACTCAATAAATAAACCAAAACATCACACAACACACAAGACAAATCAACTTGTAAAATCATTAATGTTAGAATTCATCACAACCTTAGATTATGTATTTAGTTACAACACATACCTAGGACTACTAAATAAATAAATAAACAAAGCATCATTCGACAAGTTGAAAACTAAAAAGGTTAAAATAAAACAATGAAATAAAATGCTGGAGTTAGAGGATCCACTTCTAATAATTCAAATTTAGAAATATCCCTTATTATAATATATAAATTTACATGAATTACCAATCGACCATATAGGCGGTATCCAATTAAGTCAGGATTAAGAATAATTTAATTAAATCCAACCGACCATAAATGCGGTATCCAGTTAAGTGAGGTTTTAAGATAATTTATATATTATAAAATAAGGGAGATTAATCTAAATTATCATAATAAAAATTTCACCTTTCACCCCAGCAGAAAGAAGTTACCTTCTCATGCTTGAATAAAAACATACACAATTTTATTACTAAAATAAAAAAAAATAAATACAAGAAAACTTAAATAAACATACAAGATACTTTCTTCTTAGTATTATAGAGAAAATCCCCAGAAGAAAGTATGAAAATTTCTACAATTGAGGCTGCTATTTATAAGCTCTAAAATGGGTACGCGTCGCGACGCGAGCTGCAGTAGTGACAAATGTCGGCAGGCTGCATTATTGGCCCGGCATCGCAACGCGTTGAGGGTTGAGCTTCGCGACGCACCTTTTAAAATTCCAATTTTGCCATCTTGATTCAAATTTCATCGTTTTAGCCCCGAATTGATTCCAGTGAGTCCCGATATTTTATTTATCCTCAAAATAAACACAAACACATCAAAACGTTCATAAAAATCAAGAAATTATACAAAATATTAAGTAAAAGGGGTGGTAAATATTGATATATTTTTCGCTCATTACACCCCCAAACCTAACATTTTGCTAGTCCTCGTCCAAAACAAAATAAAATAAACAACTTTAAAATAAACTAACCTAAGCCACTTTCGTAGGGATCACTCTTACATTTAGTGTATGCAACAAGCCTTTAAACCCCTAGGTATCCCTAGTAGATGAGTTATAGTCTCATGAGGGCTTACATCGACGATACCCACAAACGTCAATAAATTACACAAAACAAAATGAAAAGATAAACAAGTAAACAAGTTACAAACAAAAGAAATTCTTATCCAAGTTAATAGTTGTTTTCTTTCTTTCTAAATTATTAAATAAGTAAATTCTCCTATACGTTTTACCATTCTCTATATACATAACCAACAAGGTATTAATCAATTCACTGTGCCCATAATACTCATCAGTGTAATTGAAAAATAAAGTAATATTTTTGTCCTAAAGTTATATTGGAATTCACACCTTTTTGGCAATGAAACTTTTCTCTTTTTTTTTTTGACATCCTTGTAACGAGCTTTGGGCCAGTGACTCCCAAACCAGTTGGCCTTAAGGCACTAGATGTTAAGATACCCCTGCAGACAAAATTTCCCGGATCTTAGATGTTAAAAGTTCTACCGTTTGAAATGAACAATCACTACTTACTGAGGCAAGACGTCCGGTTACTAAGTAGAAACCCAATTATTATTAACTCAGGCTCTACCGTTTGACGCGAACAATCACTGTTTACTGAGGTAAAATGTTCAGTTACTAAGTAAGAGCGAGGTTAATTATTTATATACACACAACCATTTTTTTAATTCCATCACTTTTAGGTGCTATTTCCAATAAACCAGAGAACTGAACATTACAAAAAGTTTTCACTTACAACCCATGTTCGTATGTTACCATGTATGTTGATAATACCTGTCAAATGAGCATATGAAGATCAAATTTAATCAATTTTATGGAAAATTAAAAAATTTAAATAATTCAAAAGGAAATAAATAAAAATTAACTTATTACGAATCAAACTTAGATATGTCTCAGGAGTGGAAACTCTTTACTCAACTATCTCAAGACATAATTCCACTTGGTTAGTAAAGTTAAAGACATAAAAATCAATATTTTTTTTTTATAAAACAAACAAAGAAAAAACAACACAATGAAAAATAAAAACAAGATACTAATCAACTATTCCCTCCCCCAAACCTAATTGAGACATTGTCCCAAATGTATAAAAAGAAGAAGAAGAGTTTATAAGACAGTAACTGATTAGCGTGGAATTGTCTATTGTATCTACATCTAAAAATAAAATTAACGACTAAGATCCATATTTATTCTATACTTCTTACCACGATCGTTATCAGACCACTTCAACTTGGAAAGTATTGGGTCAATTTTTGGTTCGAAGGTTAAGAGTTGGTCAATTAAATTATTGGCCGTTTTGGCAGTGAGTAAGATATCATTTATGGGTTTTAAAAGAAACCCATTTAATATGGCATCTTCAAGAAACACAGAAAGAAAGTCAAAAAATCTATCAACATTAAACAATACATTTGGTTTCTGATGTATGTTCAAGTTCACCGAAGATATCACTGTGAATATTTCCTCCATCGTGTCCAGGCCACATGGCAAAGCAATAAAAGCATCAGCATGATTAATCAATTCAAAAAGTCTTTCAAACATACCTGAAACACTACATTCCTCTCCGTTTGATATTCCGATAAGATTTAACTGCCAAGGGTTTTGGAATGATCCCCAAAACTTGACTGCCACCTTCATGTACGACCTTTGAAATATACCCCATCAGTCCAAGATTGCCACCACTATATAGTAAGTGTATATTACGTTCTGCCATAACTCTACCCAATTCTTTTACTGCTTCAACAAATTCTAGTTTAGATCCAGAACTAGTTCCACAAAACACACAGATGTTAATGACTCGTCTTCTTGAAATTGCTTCCATTTTTTTCTTTACTCTCTCTCTAATCTGGATGTGTTAAAGAGAGCAACGACGAGCTGAATTTATAGATCCTAAAAAGGGTGAGTAATAATTATACTAGTACCTGCCAAATGACAATTATTAGCTGAGCAGTAAAATAAATCGTGAAAGTCAAAAAGTCTGTATCTTGTCGGTGAAAATAAAAGAACACAATAAAACAAATCACAACAATTAGTTAAAGATAAAGAAATCAAAGAATAATATGTACATGCAGTTGTGATTGTGACTCATATCTTCCTATGGTTTTACGTCCAGTAACGGCTTAATGAACTCTATGGGTCAGGGATAGCTTCCCTTCCAATTTTCTTATAAATTGGCAAATAGAGTCTTTTAAAGTCAGATTCCCGAGACTCAATTGTTGTCTTTCTCTTCGAAACTGTGTATGTAAATTGCTAATCGCATGATGGACATATCCACTGGGATACGTCTCAAGAGTCAATGGTATGTCATCTAAAGACTCCTTACTCATGTCATCCCTAATGAATTTTATTTTATCTTCGCGATTATCAGACACCATTCCTAAAGAACGACAATGAGTATTGCATGTACAACGTGTACATTTATTACAAACACCTAATCATTTAGCTCTTCTTTTCTTAGCATAGGTGCTTCTTCCTAAACCAGGCAGAAATGAAATAAAAGAGTCAGATGACTCACTTGTCAAGCGAAATCGTGCTTCAATTATCCAACGAATATCACTAGGAATACCTTTGATCATCAGAAGTCATATTCTTTCAATACATGTTTTGTATACTTTCATCAGAGAGTTTTGAGGTAGAGAAGGAAAATGCTTGTGAAATATTACGAGAGTTTCTTCCATCTTGTCTTCTGACTTTTCCTACAAAAATAAAACACATAATATCTCAATATATACACAATGCGTGGGCTGCCTCCCTGCTAGCGTTAAGTTTAACATCTTCAGCCAGACATGATTGCCCAAATGTTAGGCTGGGTCGGCCAATGTGAGACTCTCTTTTTGACGCTCGATGGATGCTCCTCATTAGTGTTTGACACGTTGGCTGTTGACCTTGATCGTGTCGTTGGAGTTGGGGTCATGTAACTCAACGGCTCCGTATGGTAACACTTGGGTGATCACAAATGGACCTAACCACCGTGATTTCAGTTTGTCAGGGAAAAGTTTTAACCTTGAGTTATATAATAACACCTGCTGTCCTGGTTCCAGTTGTCTGCGCACTATTGTCTGATCATGCCACTTCTTGGTCTTTTTTTTTGTACAGTTTGGCATTCTCATGAGCATGGAGGTGAAACTCCTCTAATTCATTCAATTGTAAGAGCTGTTTTTCCCCCGCCGCTTGCAGATCAAAATTCAGCTTTGTCAATGCCAAATACACTTTATGTTCAAGCTCCACATGCAAATGGCATGCCTTTCCAAACACCAATCGATATGGGGACATTCCAATGGGAGTCTTGAAAGCTGTTCGGTAGGCCCATAATGCATCATCCAATTTTCTGGACCAGTCCTTCCTTTTTGAATAAACAGTTCCTTCCAGGATTCTTTTGATTTCTCTATTGGAAAGTTCAACCTGCCCACTTGACTGTGGATGGTAAGCAGTGGCAACTTTGTGAGTAACTCCATATTTTGATAGGAGTGCATCAAAGTACTTGTTGCAAAAGTGTGTTCCACCATCACTGATGATTGCTTGAGGTGTTCCAAAGCGAGTGAAAATATTTTTCTTGAGGAAATGTAAAACCACTTTGGAATCATTCAATGGTAGTGCTGTTGCTTCCACCCATTTGGAGACGTAGTCTACTGCAACTAAAATGTACAGGTTTCCATATGATGGAACAAAGGGTCCCATAAAATCAATCCCCATACATCAAATATCTCCACTACGAGAATGCTTTGAAGAGGTCCTTCATTTCTTCTCAAAATATCTCCCATTCTCTTGCACCTGTCAAATTGAAGAACGAATAAGTGAGCATATTTAGACAGAGTGGGCCAGAATAAACCTGATTACAGGACTTTGGCTGCAGTTTTGTTTCCGCTGAAATGTTGGCCATATGGTGATGAATGACAATGCTGTAGGATATTATTGACCTCCTCATGTGGTATAAAATACCGCAATAACTGATCATCACAACATTTGAATAGGTACAGCTCATCCCAGACATAGTGCTTGACTTCTTTGAAGAATTTATTCCTTTGCTGATGTGTCCATTCCAACAGCCATTTCCCCGATACTATGTAGTTTACATAGTCAGCATACCGGAGACTTCATGTTGCTTGATGGCAAACTTTTCATTTATTGTCAGCTCATTGCCAGTTATACCTCAATTTTCGAGCCTCGACAAGTGATCTGCCAATTAATTTTCTGTCCCCTTCCTATCTTAGATTTTCACGTCAATTTCTTGCAGTAGAAGGCCCTAACGGATCAATCTGGGCTTGACATTTTTCTTCACGATCAGGTATTTGATTGATGAATGATTTAGGTAGACTACTACCTTAGGACCCAGCAAATAAGTCAGAATTTGTCAAAAGCAAACACAACTGCGAGTAACTTCTTTTTAGTTGTTGTGTAGTTGAGTTATCCTTCATTCAAAGTTTTGCTGGCGTAGTAGATGGTGTGAAAAACTTTCTATAACATCCCCGATCTGGGAGATGTAACCGGTAGGGGATAGCTGTACTAACCCCATAAGCCTCTGACTATTTAACCAATAATAGAAACTAATAAACTTTTTTTATATGACTATAATCTGTGTGGGACCGTAGCCAAACTTAAGAACATGGAAAACAAACTCAATATTAATTACTGTATTTAATAATTATCGTTTTACAATGACTACACACGACCATGACTTATACAAGACTCACACTTGACTATAACTAGACTCTCACTATGTTTCTGACTCATACGGGTGAAATCTATCCCTAGTGACTGCATCAGTATCCATCCTCCCGAGCTCGTCCTTCGAGAAACCTGCAAGATATAAAAGCTGGAGTGGGGGTTAGATCGATATATGATCTAAGTGAGTGGACTAAAAGAAAAAACTATTATAAAAACATTGGGTTCTAAACCGAAAATTCATGAAATAGCTTAATAAGAAAATTGGTTTCTGCTTTAAAATTCGGAATCTTTTATAAAACTGATGTTTCTAGAAACTTTCTATTCTAAAAGCACTTTCTGAAAACTGTAGCTGAAAATTGAACATTTTTTTTTCTGAAAACTAAAAACTATTTCTGAAAATTGTGTCTCTATCTGAAAAACTTGACGTATGAGGGCGTTACGTATTTTCTTCCCCCTATACGCCTAACTGTAGCCAGCAGTGCAAATCCATGACTTTGAGGTATTACGTATCGCCGTCCCCCAAAGCATGCCACTACTGTCTCTGAAACTGGTGGTCTTGGGGCGTTACGTATCGCCGTCCCCCAAGCCACAAACTGGAACTGGGGGTACAGATCTATGCTACCACCCAAGCTTTGAACTAGAGTCCAGGTACACAAACCTATGCCGTCATCCTGGCTCTGAAACTAGGATCTATGGGCGTTACGTATCGCTGTCCCCCTAGTCCTTTATATATGCACATGTTATCTGTCCGTCAATTCCATACCGTCTCAAGTTACATACTGGGGTGAGTTTTTACCTCATGCCCCGAAAACATAAAACTCAAGTTTGAAAAACATCTCTTTTCTAAATCACTATCGTCTGAAAAATGGCTGTAAATAAATATAGGCTAACGCCCTATGTGCTGGAAAAAGTAAGTCTGAATTTATAAAGAACAAATAAATCAATAAATAAAATCAACTTAAAGAAAGAGGTGTCCACTCACAGTTTTGGAATCGGGCCGGTACTGGATCCATTACCGAAAAGAGTTTTGATACCTGAGGATAATCTAGGATCAGGAACTTGATTAGTATGTAAAGTAAAATAAATCTTAATATCTAACTAAGCTTCATGATATATCCATAGGTTACGAGGCTTGTCACAATTATACTTTGATGTAAAATATGCATATGAATTGATACGAGACCCCAACGGTGGTCTCTAACGTGCTGGAGTGAAACTGGGAGTTTAAAACTAATTTTGGGAAAAATTATGTCCAGCGTCGCGACGCAAGAAGGACCACGCGTCACGACGCGCGCAATATATTTTCAGTCCTTATTTTCTTCTTGCGTCGCGACGCGACCTGGGTTTCCAGGATTCTGTCCATTTTCTTCTCCATTTCCATTCACCCAAAGCAACACTCTAATCCTTTCCATACCAAAATCAACACTCAAAACACCATATAACATTAAATACTACATAAACCACATAATCAATTCATCAACACTCAACTTAATTTATTCATGTAACCCATAAAAGATTAAATCCAAAACTTAATAACTTTTAATCCATATATCTAATCTCACAATAATCAATCCTAAGCTCATATTCTCATCAATTGGAACCCCTAACATGTTATCATCATCATCATATCACTAATATCACCAAAACAAAAAATTCAAGATTTGGGTCAAGTTTTCTTACCTCACTTCCTCTTGATTTTTCTTCATTCTTCAAGGCTTCACTACTTGTTCTTATTCCTTGCTTTATCTTCTTTATTTCTTCGTCTTCTTTTCTCTTTTCTTCTTCTCCTCCTCATTCTTCTTTTTTCCCTCTCTTTCTCTTACGTTTTCTTATTTTCTTATTTTCTTTGTTTTGTTTCCAAAACTCTTATATTTGTGAATAGTAACTCCTTTATATAGGGGGACTTAAATGATATAATGAACAATGTAGAAGAGTGTAGAAAAGTGGAGAAGTTTTGAGATTTTAACACTTGGGTCCGAAATTACTATTCATCTAATTTTGACTTATATTTTTGACCCAGTTCTGGTCCGATTTTGGAAACATGTTCAACGTGGAAGTTGTAGGTCTCGATCTCAGCGTTCTGACGATATAAAATTCATAGAAATCAGAGATCGTATGGAAAATTTACGCCCCAAATACCATGGGCGGTCCAAAAGAAACACGGTTCAGTCTCGTCCCGGGATTCCAAGAAATTTACCGATTGTCCCCAAAGTCATTCTACGAGCATATTTGAGTCCCATCTTTATTTATTTTACGTGCCTTCATCCCGTACGTAATAATATCACTGTTGGCAGTAGTAAAAACTACCGATCGTTACAAATTCTCCCCCCTTAAATAGGATTCGTCCTCGAATCCTTTCTGGTGTCTAACTCATGGTTTTCTTAGTTTCGAGGATATCTAGAGGTTATACTATACTTATCTTCTTGTCTCTAACCCCTACTAGCTACTTGATTTTTCCTCTTTTCTTTTAGTAAGACTTCTGCTAAGTATCTTTGACTATTTCTTTTATGGATCTTTAGTTGTACTCAATATATCTTATCTCCAAGATCTATTTCTTCTAGACCTTTACTTATGTTCCACAATTTCTTAACTTGATCAGATTCTTAGTAACTGGTATCTTGACTCTCACCGAAGATTCTAATATCTTCATATCTGTACTCAATATTTCTCTATTCCACTTGTCCAACTTGATCTTAATATTCTTCCTCATCACTTCACTATCAACTTTCTATACTTCCTTTACAACCTTCAGCAGTCTATAAGCTTCTCTTCTTCAAGTTCCAGAATTTCTGCTTCCTAAGGGGTTTTGGGGTTTTCTAACTTACTGATATTTCCTAGTGGTTCATTTGGATCTGGTTATGGTTAAAACTTATATTCTTTCGTACTTTGCTTTCAAGGTCATTACTCACATTCTTGCCAATATTCTGTAGCTCGAGGATTCATTTTCTATGATATTCACAGCTTCGCACTAACTTATTTCTTCATTTCCGTATTATGATACGAACCTACCAAACCACCCCTACCCGCGGCTAAACCATCCCAAACCCATAGTGGTTTGGTCATCTTAAGCTAGGGCTAGGTACCTTAGATGATTACTCAATCAAAAATTTTCCTTGTTATTACATACCGTAACCTTTTACTTATTGAGTACTCTTTCCTATTATCATTGCACCTTAACAATTTTACTCTCTAAGTTTTCCTTAGTAATCTTTTGTCCTTTACTTCATTCTGCTATCTATTAAGAACTTTCTAGGTTTATATTTCTGCCCTTTTACCTGGGGAATATCTTTTTCCTTTACGTAATTATCATCTTCTCAGACCTTGGTTTATTGAAATATCGTTTATTACTTGACTACTATTTTATTTTGGTATTGTTCCAACTTGACATCTTCATTTCTGATCCTCAATAGCTTCACTTGTTTATCCTTGGACTACATCCGTTGGTCTCATCTCTTGATGATTCTTTACAATTCTCTTATACCACCTCGTCTTCTATACTCGATTGCATGCTAAAAAATCTTCTTTTTATTGATTTCCATACTATTTTAAACTTATTTCTTCGGTTCTATATCATACTACACTTCTGTTAAAACTTACTTAGTATTTCCTCTCCTGTTTGTTGTTGCGCCTTGACAATTTCACTTTATCCTTTATGTTTCTTAATTCCCTGCGGTTACTATATTCTTTCTCTGAATACTATTATAATCTCTTTGCTATCGTGTTGGACAGTTATAACCCATAGCGTCACTATTTGTACAGATCATGATGTTGTACAAATTAACTATGTGACAAAGGAGATTGCTCTCTTATCATTTGTGATTAGATCACCAAGATGTATAAATGATATGAGGTCCTTGTGATTTGTTCCTGGATTGAGAAGATATGAGACAGTATCAGTCCACGAAGGATAAATCATTAAATATCCATAGTCAGAGTATTATCGAGATTGGACATCGATAATGCGTAAAAGACTAGTATTACACTTGTACGTGTTGTGAGGGCACAACGACATAGTTCTCATATATTTGGGTATAGGATACTCATGCAAGTGTAATAAGAGGTTGTATTTTACCGATGGTACGGGAAACAGCTTCGCTCTGGATAGACCCCCTCGGAATTCCATTGGTAGTATGACTATGTGTTGATGGAAGTTCGAAATCAGGGTAGGTGTATTTAGTCTTAACCTGAGACTTGCACCGCTAATACTTGCGACAATCAATATACTTTGGTTTTGGTCGTCAAGGGCTTTAACAGGTTTTGTGTACGCCTCTGCTGGGTATATTGAGAATCGTAGTGTGTTGGGTGTGATGTCAAGACGGAAGTATCACTCCAGTCATATGGAGATGATGGTCACGTAGGATACGGTACTGGTTCTCTTATGTACTGTAGTCATCGGGATAAAATGACAAGGTCATGTTTATCCGATTATAGAGATTAGTTACCAGACATCCGACATGTGCTTCATACGGAGCACACACAATTCCAGCCCAAGGCCTAGCACGTGACATCCGATACTGGATCGAAATACACAATACTACGTATACTATGCCTGATATAGATCGTTTATTTCTGTAAACATGTTTCTGGAGAATTGGGTAGGCATGAAGCTTTGCTAAAGGCCAACCTTGTCTTGTAAATCGTTACAAACGTAGTACGAGGTACTTACGTGTTCGGATAGTCCGACGACCGAATTTACTGCCAACATTGTTGGACAAAATGACCCATAGCGTCACTATTTGCACAGATCATTGTGTTGTTGTAGCAAATTAACTATGTGACAAGGAAATTGCACTCTCATCATTTGTGATTAGATCACCATAGATATATAAATGAAGAGAGGTCCCTATGATTAGTCCTGGACTGAGAATGATATGAGACAGTATCAGTCCCCGAAGGTTTAATCATTAAATATCCCTAGCCGGAGTATTATCGAGACTGGACATCGATAATGCGGAATAGGCTAGTATTGCACTTGTGTGCGTTGTGAGGGCACAACGACATAGTTCTCATATATATAAGTATCAGATACTTATGCAAGTGCGATAGGAGGTCGTGTTTCACCAATGGTATGGGAAACAGCTTCGCTCTGGATAGACCCCCTCGGAATCCCATTGGTATTATGACTATGTGTCTATGGGAGGCCGAAATCAGGTAGGTGTGTATAGTCTTAACCTGAGACTTACATCGCTAATACTTGCGATAATCGGTAGACTTTGGTCTTGGTGGTACATGGCTTTAACCGGTTCTGCGTACACCACTTCTGGGTTTATCAGAGAGTCGTAGTGTATTGGGTGTGATGTCCAGACGGAAGTATCACTCCAGTCATAGTGGAGATGATGTCACGCAGGATACGGTATTAGTGCTCTTAAGTGCTGGCCGGCCATCGGGATATTATGACAAGGTCATGTATATCCGATTATAGAGACTAGTTACCAGACATCCGACATGTGCTTCGGACGGGGCAGACACTTATCCAGCCCTAGCCCTAGCACGTGACTATCCGATACTGGGCTGATATACACAATACTACGGTATACTACGCTTGATACAGATCTATATATTCCTGTAAGAATATTTCTGGAGAATTGGGTAGGCATGGCGCTTTGCTAGAAGCCAACCTTGTCTTGTAAATCGGTATAAACGTGTTCGGATAGTCCGACGACCGTATTTACTTCCAACATATCCGGAGATCTCATGGGTCGCTTCCTGAAGATTCACCGATGACGTATGACTCGCACTTTAATTAATCAGGGATTAATTAGAAGAGAGAGAAAATTAATCTGGGATTAATTCGATGAGAGAGAAAATTAATCTGGGATTAATTACGGAGATATTTTATCTAGGATAAAATATTAATAAAGAGAGAGAACGATTAATTTGGAATTAATCGATAAGATAATATATTCGATATATTATACGAAATTGGATTTCGACGCGAATTAAAATTGGATTTTAATTCGGGCGAACGAATTAATTTGGAATTAATTCGTTAGCGACGTGAATAGTGATTTCGCTAGGCGTAATCATTTAATTACGATGCGACGGAAAATTCGTTAATTTGGAATTAGCGAACCCGAGCCCGAGAGTGATTGCGAGCGCATTCGCATTTCGAATTCGAGCGCGGCACGCAAGTCACATCAAGCGTCAAATCGCTAGTCGCATCAATTGTCAAATCACTTGTCACTTTGAGTGATGTGATGTGACATGACATGTTGTCACTTTATTAAAGTGACTTGATGTAAAAAGTGAAAGGTGATGGAAAGGCATTATTGCTTTTGCTTTTGACCTTTTGACTTTGCTTTTTGAAAGTAAAAAGGTAGTAAATGCTTTTATTAATTTTTGAAATTATTAAAAAAAACCTTTTTCACCTTTCATTCTCTCTCTCCAACCACCATTCACGTTTTCTCTCTCCCTTTTCACGTTTTTAGGGTTTTTAAAACAAAAATGAAAATGCTTCTCTCTCTCTCGGTCATGGACCGATTCTCTTCATTTTTTTTTGTTTGTTCGAACTAAATGGAGAAGCTAATGATCTTGTTGCAAGATCTAAGTGCTAGCACACACCTTGGGTTATATTATGGTGATAGGGAAACGAATTTATGAGCTTGGAATCGTTTTGAAAAGCTTGAAGCTTGGAGCTTCAATGGTGATGACCATGGCCGATTCTTGGACCATCTAGGAACGCCCAAACCGAGCAGTCCACAGCAAGGAGGAGCTACTGCCGTGAGTTTTGAGGAAGCTTGAAGGCTTGTGTTCTTCATTTCATCAAAACCATTCAATGTGAGTATGTATTCTGCTTTACTCCTTGAAGTATTCATGCGTTTTTATGCTTGATTTCATGATTTTGGGACCTATATTAGAACTCAACAAACATATCCGGGATCTCATAGGTCGCTTCCCGAAGATTCACTGATGACGTATGACTCGCACTTTAATTAATATGGGATTAATTAGTAGAGAGAAAATTAATCTAGGATTAATTACGGAGATATTTTATCTGGGATAAAATATCAATTAAAGAGAGATAACGATTAATTTGGAATTAATCGATAAAATAATATATTCGATATATTATACGAAATTGGATTTCGACGCAGAATTAAAATTAGATTTTAATTCGGGCGAACAAATTAATTTAGAATTAATTCGTTTGCGATGTGAATAATGATTTTGCTAGCCATAATCATTTAATTGAGTCCTAACGGAAAATTCGTTAATTTGGAATTAGCGAACCCGAGCCCGAGAGTGTTTGCGAGCGCATTCGCTTTTCGAATTTGAGTGCGGCACACAAGTCACATCAAGCGTCAAATTGCTAGTCGCATCTAGCGTCACATCATTCGTCAATCAAGTGATAGATGTCTTTCACTTTGAGTGATTGACACCAGTCACTATTCATTGATTGATGAGAAGTGATGTGAGTGGTTGGAGCCTTAATGGCTTGACTTTTGGTAAATCAAATTAACTGACTTTTGGAAATTCAATTTTTTTATTATTAGATACACAAATCCTTACCAACCAAAGACAACTCCGTCTCTCACAACTTCTCATCTCTCAAGCCCATGGAGGGGCTGTTTTCTCTTCACTGGTTCAGCTTAAAACCATGAGCTAGGAGGAAGCAAAGAATGATTTTTTGTGGAAAAAATCAAAGGTGCTAGCACACATCGGAGTCTTGCGAAGGTGATAGGGAAACCCATCCGTGAGCAAGGAATCACCAAATCAAGCTTGAAGCTCAAAATTTGGAGATGGCCGAAACTTTGAGGACACCAAACCAGTGCACTGCTGAGCTTTATGGAGGAGGGCAGAAAAGTTTTGTTGTCTCTCGCGTCGCTCAACCGATCGATGTAAGTATTCTGTAACTTCCTCGTGTATTCACATGTATGTTTTATGCTTTATTATTCGATCCTCGGGACCGTAGAACTCCAACAATGGTATCAGAGCGGAGTAAAAGCATGAAATATGACTTAGGGTTAAAATTTGGGTAAAATGTGTTTGAGCATGATTTAATTAAATTGGATGTTTGATTATGCTTAAAACATGTTTTATTGAGGATTGATTGGATCAATTTGATGAAATGTTGTTTAGAACAAATTTGCCCAAAATATATGGCTTGGCCGAAAATTAGATGAACCCTAAATGTCTTGGATTTTTTGTTTTTTGATTCATTGGATGAGTTGGAAACAATTGGGAATGTGGATTTAATGTTAATTTGTATTTAATTGGATTGAATTCGGAATTGATTTGAAAATCCCCTCCAAAGCCGAGACTATGAAGCATGATTGGGTTTGATTTTTTGATAAATTGTGTTGGACATGATTATGTTAAAGAGCATGATTAATTGTTTAAATTGATGTTTTGGAAATATTAATTTGGGTGATTAATTATGTAATGCACTTTGAGTAATTAAATTGTGAAATTGGATTTTTGTAATTTAATTATTTGGGCTTAAAATTAGATTTGGGCTTGTAATGTTGTAAATGGGCTTATTGGGCTTGGTTGTACCAAGTTAGGTTTAGGCTAAATTGGTTGGATCCAATTGGGCCCAAAACCGTTTCCATAAAGCCCAAATGCGACTAATGGACCTTTAATAAATTTAATTGGGTCTAATGGGCCTAAATTGATTTCTAGGCTTATGGGGTTATTCCTTGATTGGACATTGGTTATTGGGTTTGACCCGAGTTGACCAAAAGTCCACGCCTTAAGAAATTAATTAAAAGCTCATTGGACTTTAATTAAATTAACGTTGGACGTTAATCGGGCTTTGAGACCCGTAACGATTAAATTTGGAATTTAAGTCGTAAAGGTTTATTAATAAAGTGTAATATTTAATTTGGAATTAAGAACGAATTAATATTAAATACATATTAAATTGGATTAATTTGTAGTTTAATATAATTCAAGAATTCGTACTTTGAGTACTTATTCGCAAAACGAGTTTGACTCGAGCAAAATCAAATCATTGTTTAAACATTGGATGATCACTAATTATCAGATTAATTAATTGGATTAGATTGATTGATAACATGCTTGTGTGAATACATGGTTGCGATGCATGAATAATGTATATCAGATGGATATTAGATGGGTGAGGCAATTTTAGAAATTGTTGTAATAAATTTGGAATTTATTAATTGGACCTGCGTGTCCAGCCTTATTACCTCCTTACTCTTTGTATTCTCTTCTCACCTATTCCCCTCAATGTAAATGAGGTTTCTTTAGAAGTGTAGTGTAACAGGTAGAAGTAAATACTTGTGCTAGCGGGAGAGAGGAAAATGAGAGATTTGATCTAGGATCAATGTGTTAAGTATCCATCTGCATATCATTATTATTTATTTATACGCGCTTTATTATGTGTTTAGAATGCATGTTTAAGGGTGTATGATGATGAGACCGTAACAAAGATAATAAATTGGTTGCCAATTTGCACGCGAAAAACCCTCACAAATATTAAGCGTTTTTCCTTCCATTGAGTGATTCTTACTCAAGATCTAAGACTGGCATTGGTTTGTTGGCCAAAGTCAAGGCCTTTGTCCGTCGAGGTTGTGTTTGAATCACGAGAGCTTTGTTCCATATCGGTGTCTTGTCCCAGTTGTGGTTTGTTGGCCAAAGTCAAGACCACTTCTTGTCCATCGACATTGATTACGAAGCTTTCCATGGTCAATGGGTCACGCTTAACTGGGATCACTAAGTTTGTTGTGCCAAATCCACGGCTTAGTGATTCAGAGGAAAAAGGTTAGGCAATATATTGGATATATTGGCATATATAAGATATATGTTTCGGACTTGGATGTCCCCCTACTGGATCTAGGAATTTGATAGGATCCAATTGATCTTAGAGATCTACCTAGTTAATTATCATACAATTTGTGGCCAAAGTCAAGATTGTGTGATATTTAACGGGATCCTAGCCCGCTAGGAAACACGGTTTCCCGAGTACTCGACAGAGGGTTAGAGGCTCGCTGAAAAATAGTGGGAGGCAAGAATTGAATTTGCAATATTCGTTTAATTACTTGCCATACGCGCTCAAACAAATATCATTCGTCAAATAAATTAAATGTTAGTTGGACTAATATTTAAATCGTTGTTTTAAAACAGTTGGACTATATTCAAACAATTAAATTATAATTGAATATATAGTTGGATTATAATAATCATTATAATAAATAGTACCTAAATCGTTGATTAAATAGTTGGACTATTAGAATCAAGATCAAATTGAAAGATTGACATTTAAAACATAATCTTAGGGAAAATATTTTTTAAATGGTTTAATTTTTCAAATTGGGAATAAATTTCAGGATAGTCTTGAAATATAATAAGTTACTTTATTTTTATAAAATAACATATTAGGCCTAAAGCCCGGAGTTAAGCAAATAGTAGAGCATGATCTTTGGAAGATTCATGTGATGATAACTTAAGTGCTTAATCCATTAAGCTTGTAGCAGTAGACTCATTAATTTCTTTATCAGAAATAAGGATTAGATCCTTAAAGTATGATAATGAAATTGAAGGATCTTCATAAATCTATACTTAGATTTTAGAAGTACTAAATTGCAATACATAACTCTTGGAGAGTTAATGACTATTCTCAAGGAGAGAAAGTCAAACTTTGCAATATGGCAAGTAGAGCCAGACGCACCTTACTTCGATATTCTAGAAGGCCAAGGCTTGGCCAAAGGCTTCTGGAGTATGAAAGTGGCAAAGGCAAAATCATTATAATCTTCTAGGAAGATAAAAGACATATCCCAAAATATCTGCCTAAATTGTGGCAAATGGGATCGCGGAAGCGTGACTGCCGTTTGGACAAAGCAGACATGAAGGAATTGAAGAACGGGCAAGCTCTGACTTCAAATATGTTTGTCATAAAAATATTCACTACTAGTGTTAAAATTGGATTTTAGATACTTAGTGTGATACATAAATATACATTGATGTTCAGAATCTGCTTTAAGCATGATACTGACTTCAATTGAGATTTATCTGCGAATCGGAAACGGGACGACAGTCGCTGTTTTAATCGTAGAAACCTGATTTTAGGAACTACCCTCTGGGTGTGTACCTAAATTTGGAAACTGTTATAATGTAACTAGTTTGACTAGGAATATTATCTCTTATATCAGTTTTTAATCCGTTGCGATTTACCTTTATATTCTAGAACACTAAAGTGTTTTATTTATAAAGATGATATTGAGATAACACATTAGATGTGAATAACAGCATTTATATTTTGAATGTAAATGAATCTCAAACATATAACATGACAAACAAATAGCTCAAACTGATTTGATCAGAAGAAACTTAAAAGTGGCATTGTTGTCTGGGACACAATCAAACAAGACTCGTATATCCGCACTTTTGAAGAGTGGGTACTATGACTAATTTGATTCTATTCAAATAAAGTCTACCGAATCTGGTTTATTGGGCAAAGTGCCTAAACACCTTTACTTGGTAAAAGTGTAAATGCCACCGATCTGTTAGCCCTAGTTCATAGTGAAGCAAGTGGGCCCATGTCTAGCTAGGCTAGAGGTGGATATGAATGTTTCGTGACCTTTACGGATGTGGCATCGCGTTATGGTTATATGTTTCTTCTGAAACACAAATCGGAAACTTTTAGAGTTTCGACACGAAGTAGACAAACAGATCGGATAAAGTATAAAACCATCACGGTTAGACCATGATGAAAATACTTAAGCAATAAGTTTCTCAAATACTTGAAAGAGTATAGTATTCTTTCAAAGATGACCCCTCCCGGAACACGTTATTTTGACGGTGTGTCCGAACGGAGAAACCAAATTTTGTTGGACATGATAAAGTTAATCATTAGTCGCTCTGAGCTACCATTTCCTTCAACAGATACGCATAAACAGTGCAGAACTTATTTTGAATAAGTTTCCATAAAAATCTGTTTGACAGACTTCATATTAGATATGAACAGGAAAGAAACTGGGTTTCTCACTCTTGAAGATTTGGGAATGCTAGGCATATGTTTCGATGATACCAAACTAGAACCCAAATCGGATAAGTGCCAAAGTTGTTGGTTATCCTAGGGATACCAAAGTATGGTACTTATACAACTCACAAGAGAACAATTTAATTGTTGCTCACCATGTGGTTTTCCTGAGAGGAATACCTGTATGCAGTGGTAAGTGGGAGGAAAGTCAAACTCGATGAAAATCAGAGTAATACTATTCCAGGCACCGATTCCTTAATGGAACACAAATAGTTCATCAAGGATGAAACTATACCATTAATCTTCGAATACACAAGAACCACGTATGTCGGAGAGAGTCAGAAAATAACCTGGGGTATGGGTTTCTGATCTCACCTCATAAAGATGTCAATCTTATTGAGGTATACCAACTGACTACGTATGAGGAAGTGATACAAGGTATCGACTCCCTAATTATGACAAAGTGTCATAAATCCGAAATGGATTCCATGTAAATCGACTATGTTTGGACACTAGTTGATGTACCGCAAGGCATTGTGCCTATTGGTACTATATAAGTCTTTAAGGAAGACATACATGGATGGCAACATACCAATGTATAAAGCTAGGCTTTTAGCGGAAAGGTATCGTTATCAACATTGTGTTGATTACGACGAAACCTTTTACTAGTTGCCACAGTAATTCCATTTGGATAATGCTTCCTAATGTTGCATTTTTCATTTATGAAATATGTAAGCTTAACAGGAAAAATCGCTTTCCTGAAAAGGAAACCTTTTGGAGGATGTTTACAACATCCTAACAGGTTTTGTCGTACACAAACTAGCAAACAAGGTTTGCAGGTTATTCGATCCATGTTTGGATTGAAGCAAGCATTAAGTTCTTGGAATTATCGTTTTGATGTAATCATAATAGTTTATGATTTAATTCAAAACGAAATGATTCTTGTGTATATAAGAGGTTAGTGGGAGCACACTGACTGTGGTTGTCCTATAAATAATGATAATATGTCATTTCTTGGAAATGATATTCCCATAATACAATCGATGAAAGTTGGCTTTCGAGAAAATTCTCTGTTAACTCGTACATTGAAAAATGTACGTGACCTGGTGCCTCATACACTTTGAGCATATGGATTCACAAATAGGCCAATCCAAGTGATAGTCACTGGATTGATGTTAAGAACATCCGTTAGTATCTTAGAGATCTAATGATGCTGTCTTAATCTATGGAGATGGAGAACTTGAAGTGACTGGAATCATTGTAGCAAGTTTCCTAACCGATAATAAAGACTATAAGTCGCAAACGGTACTATAAAGTTTGAATAACGGAACAATGAGCTGGAAATCTTCCAAACAAGATACTGTTACCGAATAAACAACAATTGCGGGTTATTGCTGCAGCTGAGGCAGCAATAGAAGCCATTTGGGCCGATAATAATCTAATTAGATTAGATATAGTTCTGTTAGCAGCTGAGCTAGGCTTCAGCACATGCTAAAGAATTAATGGTCTCATCAACGATCCAAATATATACTTCGATATTCATCTGATTCGTTCGGATCATACATCGTGGCGATGTGATGATCGTATAAATCGTATCATACGATAATCATGTAAATCCGCTGATGAAAGTCTTTTCTCAGCAGTTTGAGCCAACCGTACATAGTTCGGGTGTCAGATACTCGAGTGACTGGCTATAGGCCAAGTGGGAGATTGTTGGACAGTTATGACCCATAAAGTCATTATTTTTACAGATCATGGTGTTGTTGTACAAATTAACTATGTGACAAAGGACATTGCTCTCTTATCATTTGTAATTAGATCACCAAGATGTATAAATGATAGGAGGTCCCTGTGATTTGTTCCTGGATTGAGAAGATATGAGACAATATCAATCCATGAAGGATAAATCATTAAATATCCCTTGTCAGAGTATAATCGAGATTGGACATCGATAATGCGTAAAAGACTAGTATTACACTTGTACGTGTTGTGAGGGCACAACGGCATAGTTCTCATATATTTGGGTATAGGATACTCATGCAAGTGTAATAGGAGGTTGTGTTTTACCGATGGTACGGGAAACAGCTTCGCTCTGGATAGACCCCCTCGGAATTCCATTGGTGGTATGACTATGTGTCTATGGAAGTCCGAAATCAGGGTAGGTGTATTTGGTCTTAATCTGAGACTTGCACCGCTAATACTTGCGACAATCAATATACTTTGGTTTTGGTCGTCCAGGGCTTTAACAGGTTCTGTGTACGCCTCTGCTGGGTATATTGAGCATCGTAGTGTGTTGGGTGTGATGTCAAGACGGAAGTATCACTCCAATCATATGGAGATGATGGTCACGTAAGATACGGTACTGGTTCTCTTATGTACTGCAGTCATCGGGATAAAATGACAAGGTCATCTTTATCCGATTATAGAGACTAGTTACCAGACATCTGACACGTGCTTCGTACGGGGCAGACACAATTCCAGCCCCAGGCCTAGCACGTGACATCCGATACTGGATCGAAAAACACAAACATGTTTCTGGAGAATTGGGTAGGCATGACGCTTTGTTAGAAGACAACCTTGTCTTGTAAATCGGTACAAACGTAGTACGAGGTACTTACGTGTTCGGATAGTCCGACGAACGAATTTACTGCCAACATATCCGGGGATCTCATGGGTCGGTTCCCGAAGATTCACCGATGACGTATGAGTCACACTTTAATTAATCTGGGATTAATTAGTAGAGAGAGAAAATTAATCTGGGATTAATTGCAGATATATTTTATCTGGGATAAAATATCAATTAAAGAGAGATAACGATTAATTTGGAATTAATCGATAAAATAATATATTCGATATATTATACGAAATTGGATTTCGACGCGGAATTAAAATTAGATTTTAATTCGGGCGAACAAATTAATTTAGAATTAATTCATTAGGGACGTGAATAGTGATTTCGCTAGGCATAATCATTTAATTGCGTCGCAACGGAAACTTCGTTAATTTGGAATTAGCGAACCCGAGCCCGAGAGTGTTTGCGAGTGCATTCGCATTTCGAATTCGAGTGCTGCACGCAAGTCACATCAAGCGTCAAATTGCTAGTCGCATTTAGCGTCACATCATTCGTCAATCAAGTGACAGATGTCTTTCACTTTGAGTGATTGACACCATTCACTATTCATTGATTGATGAGAAGTGATGTGAGTGGTTGGAGCTTTAATGGCTTGACTTTTGGTAAATCAAATTAATTGATTTTTGGAAAATCAATTTTTTTGGTATTAGATTCACAAATCCTTAGCAACCAAAGACAATTCTCTCTCTCACAAGTTCTCATCTCTCACGCCCATGGAGGGGCTGGTTTCTCTTCACTGGTTCAGCTCAAAACTGTGAGCTATGAGGAAGCAAAGAATGATTTTTGTGGTAAAAATCAAGGGTGCTAGCACACATCGGAGTCTTGCGAAGGTGATAGGGAAACCCATTCGTGAGCAAGGAATCACCAAATCAAGCTAGGAGCTCAAAATTTGGAGATGGCCGAAACTTTGAGGACACTAAACCAGTGCACTGCCGAGCTTCATGGAGGAGGGCAGAAAAGTTTTGTTGTCTCTCGCGTCGCACAACCGATCGATGTAAGTATTCCGTAACTTCCTCGTGTATTCACATGTATGTTTTATTCTTTATTATTCGATCCTCGGGACCGTAGAACTCCAACATATCGTTCCTAAGGGACTCATTCTGCTACGAAGGTTTTCTTTCTTATTTTAGTTCCTCAACTCCATACTTCTTAACTCTCTTGAAAACTCTATTTACTTTGACTACTAAGGATATCTTCCACTAAATCTTTAATCCATACTCTACTATCTACCTAAAATCCTTTCTTCCTAATACCATGAGATTCTTTATAAGTTGTTCATGATTCCTCAGATTCATTGGCCTAGTTGTCGAACCATCTCGTGATTTGTCTAATTTATCAGTTGCTCTCCTTTACTGATTCTTTTCTTTTACTAGGCTCTAGGGTTCCACAACTATCATCGATTCATTTCTCTATTCTTTCCTTGTTATATCATTTTCGCGCCCATATACACTGAATTTCTTTGTTACACTTCACATTTCTCATACTATTACATATCCTATTTCCTTACTATACTCTCTGCTTCTAAGACTAGCGGTGGGTCATTCCTCTATTTGTTTCTTTAGATCTTAACTTTCTGTTCTTTATTATTAACCTTGATTTGATCCATTTTATTCTATTGTCTATACTAGTACTCTCATCACTTTCTAATTATTTCAAACTTCATAGTGTTGGACAATTGTGACCCATAACATCACTATTTGTAAAAGACATTGTGATTTTTTGTACAAATTAACTATGTGACAAAGGAAATTGCTATTTTATCATTTTGTAATTAGATTGTTTTGATATATATAAATGATAAAAGTCCTTATGATTAGTTCCAGATTAAAAAGATATGAGACAATATCAATCCACGAACGGTTTAATCATTAAATATCTATAGTCATAGTATTATCGAGACTGGACATCAATAATGCAGAATAGACTAGTATTACACTTGTGCACGTTATGGAAGCTTAACGACATAGTTCTCATATATTTAAGTATATGATACTTATGCAAGTGTGATAGGAGGTTCTGTTACCCGTTGGACCGGGAACAGCTTTGCTTGGGATAGACCCCTCGGAATCCCATTGGTAGTATGACTATGTGTCTATGGGAATCCGCATCAGGGTGGGTATATGTGGTCTTAACCTGAGACTTGCGACAATCATTACGCTTTGGTTTTGGTCGTCCAGGGCTTTAACAAGTTATGTGTACGCCTCTTCTGGGTTTATTGAGAATCGTAGTGTATTGGATGTGATGTCAAGATGGAAGTGTCACTTCAGTCATATGGAGATGATGATCACGCAGGATACAGAACTGGTGCTCTTATATGCTGCAGCTATCGGGATAATATGATAAGGTCATGATTATCCGATTAAAGAGACTAGTTGCTAGTGATCTGATATATGCTTCGTACGAGACAGACACAATTCCAGCCCCAAGCCTAGTATGTGACATCTGATACTGGATCATAATACGTAATACTTAGTATAATACGCCTGATATAGATTATATATTATTCGTTGAATATTTCTGGAGAATTGGGTAGGCACGATGCTTTGCTAGAAGCCAACCATGTCTTGTAAATCGGTAAGAACATGGTACGAGGTACGTGTTGGGTTTCTACTATAGTCCCAAGATCATTCAAGCAATGAAATCAATGTGAATACAATAAAGATGTATGGTAGAATCATACTTACAATGATCGGATTTGCGATGCGTTGAACACAAAAATTTCTTCAAGCTTTTCCTTGAAGTTCTCGGCAATGGCCTCCATTTTGTGCTCCATGATTTTTGGTCAAGCTCCAAGCTTGGGAATGGATTCCATTCTCAAGTTTTTGTTTCCCTATCACATTTGGATGACTCTTTAGTGTGCTAGCACTTAAAAAATTTGCCACAAATTCTTCCTTAAGCTTCTTCATGCTCTCGGCATTGAGAAAATTTTGAGAGACAAAAATTTGGCCCTTGGCCGAATGTAGAAGGAGAGAAGAGAGAAGTGATGAGTTGGTTGTTGGTTGTGTTTGATTTCAAAAATCAAATACATAATTCATTTTCCAAAAATTGTACAAGGCATTTAAGCCTTCCAACTACCACCATCAATCATAAGTGACAACCATCACATCACTCAAAGTGATGTGACTTATATCACAAGAATGTCTAATGATGTGACGCGTGATGTGACTTGTGGGCCCCACTTGATTCGAAATGCGAGTGGGCCCGCAAACACTCCCGGGCTCGGGTTCGCTAATTCCGAATTAATGTGACATGGGTTGCTTCTAGCAAAGCACCGTGCCTACCCAATTCTCCAGAAATATTCTTAAAGGAATATATAATCTGTATCAGGCGTAGTATACATAGTATAGCGTATTACGATCCAGTATCGGATGTCACGTGCTAGGCTTTGGGGCTGGAATTGTGGCTGCCCCGTACGAAGCACATATCAGATCTCTGATAACTAGTCTCTATAATCGGATAAACATGACCTAGTCCTAATATCCCGATAGCTGCAGCATATAAGAGCACCAGTTCCGTATCCTACGTGATCATCATCTCCACTATGACTGGCATGATACTTCCATCTCAACATCACACCCAATACACTACGATTCTCAATATACCCAGAAGAGGCGTTTATAGAACCGGTTAAAGCCCTGGATGACCAAAACCAAAGTATATTGATTGTCGCAAGTATTAGCGGTGCAATTCTCAGGTTAAGACCAAATACAGTTACCCTGATTCGGACTCCCATAGACACACAGTCATACCAATGGGATTCCGAGGGGTCTATCCAGAGCGAAGCTGTTTCCGTACCATCGGTAAACACAACCTCTTATTACACTTGCATAAGTATCCAATACTTAAATATATAAGAACTATGCCGCTATGCTCCCATAACACGCACAAGTGCAATATTAGTATATTCCGCATTATCGATGCCCAATCTCGATAATACTCCGACTAGGGATGTTTTAATGATTAAACCTTCATGGATTGATACGGTCTTATATCTTATCAATCCGGAACTAATCATATGGACTTTTATCATTTATATATCCCAATAATCTAATTACAAATGATAAAAGAGCAATTTCATTTGTCACATAGTTAATTTGTACAACAACACCATCTTCTGTACAAATAGTGATGCTATAGGTCATAATTGTCCAACAGTACGCACGTGTTTGGATAGTCCGACGACCAGATTTACTACCAACATAACCAGTGATCTCTTGGGTCGCTTCCCAAAGATTCACCGATGACACTTGACTCGAACATAATTAATCTGGGATTAATTAAGAGAGAAAAAATTAATCTGGGATTAATTACGACAAGAATTTATCTGGGATAAAATTCAAATAGAAGGGAGAACGCGATTAATTTAGAATTAATCGATTAAATAATATATTGGATATATTAATTGCAATCGGATTTCTATGCGGAATTAAAATTGGATTTTAATTCATGTGAACATATTAATTTAGAATTAATTCGCAATCGACTTTCGTAATAATTTTGCGAGGCATTATTATTTAATTAAATTAGATTTAATTACATCACAACGGGAAATTCATTTAATCAGATTAAATGAACCCGAGCCCGAGCGAAGTTGCGTGTTGAGTTATTCGACTTAAATTTGGAATTTAAAAGTGGTGGGACCCACTTGACTTACTTCAACATGTTTGACATTTGAAGGAAGTTGTTATTGGTTGAGTAAAGCTTAGATTTCTGATGGAACACTCAAAACAAAACCAACACACTTTGTTTTTACTTTTTGAAAGATATACACAACTTTTGTGAGTTGACTTTGGCATAAGGTTTTGGAAACAAATACAAAGAAAACACAAAAGCTCTATCTTCTCTCCCAATTTCGTGAACTTCATGCTCTTCCTCCATTGATTTTTCTTCAAAATCAAACACTGCTAGCACAAAAGGAGTGAACTAAGGTGATAAGGAAACTCATCATTGAGTTGGGAACAACATAGAAAGCTTGGAGCTTCATCTACATCTCTTGAATTTTTGAAATCTCAACCGATCAAAGTAAGTAATTTCCGCAACTTGTCTTTGATTTATTAACACATATATCATGAATTAGAGACATTGGGCATGTCTAGGACACTAATAATGGTATCAAGAGCCATATCTAAGCATGATTAATTTCCATGGTTTATATACTTTATTTGGAAATTATTTGTTTTGAGCATGATTTTTCCAAATTGGTTGTTTGGTTGTGATTTGATGATGATTAATGGATTTGTGCATCATAAGAATTGAAAAAATTGATTAGATTAATTTTTCCCCAAACTCTTGAGCATGGCCGGAATTAGCCCTAGGAGTGTTCATGGTGATTTTTTGATTTTAGACTATTGGATATGTTTAAAGCATGAAATGAATATTGATTGTTGATTTAATTTGATTGAAATCAAAATTGGATATTATTTCCCCAAATTACCGTGAAACGTAAGCATGAAATAGATTGATTTTGCTCCAATTGTGTTGGACATGAATTGAATATTATAATGCATGATTAATTAGTTTAATTGATGTTTTGGAAATATTAGTTTAATTAATTAATTATGGCAATTACACTTTAATTAAAATTAATGTGAAATTTGGAATGTTGTATTAATTAAATTAGTCTTTAAAATTGGATTGGGATAATTTTGTTGTATTTGGGCTTAATGGGCTTGGTTGGGCCAAGTTTGGTTTTGGACAATTGGATTGGATCCAAATTGGGCCCAAAACCATTTCCATAAAGTCCAAATATAACTTTTGGGCCTTTTAATATTTAATTGGGCCTAATGGGCTAAAATTGATTTTATGGAAAATGGTGATTCCCAATTGGTCCTTGGCATCTTGGATTGGATCCATATTGGCCAAAGCTCTTGCCTTAAGAATTAATTAAAAGCCCATTGGACTTTAATTAAAAGGTATTAGATACTAATTGGGCCTTTGAGACCCATTTAGATTAGATTTAGAATCTAAGTATAAAAGGCACTAAAATAAGTGTAATTATTTAATTTGGAATTAAATTAGAATTAATATTGAATACAAATTAAATTGGATTTAAAATTGTAGTTCGATGTAATTCAAGAATACGTACTTTGAGTATTTATTCTTAAACGAGTTGGACTTGCGCAAATCAAATCGTTGTTTGAACATTGGATGGTCATTAATTCAAAGATTAATTAATTGGATTAGATTGATTGAATAACATGCTTTGTGTGAATACTTGGATGTATTGTATGAATAATGTATATCATATGGATATTAGAAGGTTGAGGGCAATTTTGGAAATTATTGTAATAAATTTAGAATTTATTAAATTGGACCTGCGTGTCCAGCCTATTATCTCTTTATGCTTTATATTTCTCTTCTCACCAATTCCCCTCAATGAAAATGAGGTTTCTTTAATGTATTATGTAATTGGGTAGAAGTTAGAATAGTGCTAGCGGGAGAGAGGAAAATGAGAGATTTGTTCTAGGAACAAAGTTTGTTATATATCCATCCGTATATCATTATTAATTTATTTCGCGCCTTATTATGCTTTTAGAATGCATGCTTAAGGGTGTATGATGAGACCTAATCAAAGATAATAAATTGGTTTCCAATTTACGCGAAAAACCCTCACTCAAATATTAAGCATTTTCCTTCCATTGAGTAGTTCTCTCTCAAGATCCAAGATTGGCATTGGTTTGTTGGCCAAAGTCAAGATCAATGTCCATCGCGGATGTGTTTGAACAACGAAGGCTTTGTTATATATCGCATGTCTTGGGCAGTTGTGACTTGTTGGTCAAAGTCAAGGTCACTTCTGTACATCGACGTTGATTAAGAAGCTTTCCCACTGTCAATGGGTCGTGCTTAACTGGAATCATTAAACTTGTTGAGCCAAAGCCAAGGCTTAGTTGATTCAGAGTAAAAGGTTAGGGAATATATTGGATATATTTACATATATTGGATATATGTTTTGGACTTGGAGGTCCACCTACTGGATCTAAGAATTGGATATGATCCAATTGATCTTAGAGATCTACCTATTTAAATTTCATACAGCTTGTTGGCCAAAGTCAAGGTTGTGTGTTATTTAACGGGATCCTAGCCCACTAGGAAATTGGGTTTCCCGATTACTCAACAGAGGGTTAGAGGCTTGCCGAAAAATAGTGGGAGGCCGGTATTAAATTTGCAATTTCATTTAATACTTGCCAAATACGCGCTTTCAAATTATTTGCATCATTATATATTTATATTAGTTGGACTAATATTTTATTATTTTCTTTTAATAGTTGGACTATACCCGAAATCATTGATTGAATAGTTAGACTATTGCAATTAAAGATGACTGGAAAGATCAACGTTAGGGACATTATCATGGGCGAAAATGTCTTTAACGGTGTGAACTTTCCTGACTGGGATATGAACCTCAGGATTGTCCTGGGGGCTGAGAAGATGCTCTATACGATAAAGAAACCTCTCGGGCTTAAGCCTTGAATTGAGCAGCCACTTGAGCTTAAGCTTTGGAAGACTCACAGTGACGACAACTCAACTGGTCAATCCGTCATGCTTGCTGCAATGACCCCACAATTTCATCTTCAAAACAAGGGATTGGATCCCTACGAAATGATGTTGAAATTGAGGGACCTTCACCGATCTAACCATAGATCGCAGAAGTATGAATTGTAGAAGAAGCTCTTTCGCTCTCGTATGTCATAGGGTACATCTGTCGAGCACCATAGGTGATAGATGATTGCTGACATCGAACAGCTGGGTCAGTGTTGGAGTTCTACGGTCCCAAGGATCGAATCAAAAGCAAGAAAACATGTGTGAATAACGACGACGAAGTTGCAGAATACTTACATCGATCGGTTGAGCGACGTGGCAGGCAACAAAAATTGATTTCTGCTCGGCAGTGCAGTTTTTGAGCTCCACCATTTTCGGTTTTTGGATCATCTTCCAAGCTCCAAGCTTCGTCAAACGATTCCCGGCTCATGGGTGGACTTCCTAATCACATTCGCATGACTTCGTAGCATGCTAGCACTCCCGATTTTACCACAAAATCGCGACTCTTGGCTTCCCTTCACTGCTCGGCAGTAACCAAACCAGTGAAGAACACACAGCCCCTTGGGCGTGTTTTTGAAGAAAGAAAAAGAGAGGAGATGAGAGAGAGAGAGAAAAAAATGTATTAGATTTTGTTTTCTAAAAACCAATAATCATATACCAATTTTTTCTCTTTCAAAAGTCAAGCCATAAATGGCTCCAACCACCTCCATCAACTCACATCAATCCATCAATCATGAATAATGACTTGCGTCAATCACTCAAAGTGAAAGACATCCATCACATGATTGACGAATGATGTGATGCTAGATGCGACTAGCGATTTGACGCTTGATTTGACTTGCGTGCCCTACTCGAATTCGAAATGTGAATGCGCTCGCAAATAAACCCAGGCTCGGGTTCGCTAATTCCAAATTAACGAATTTCCATTGCAACGTAATTAAATATAATTTAATTAAATAATCATGCCTAGCATAATTACTATTCACGTCGCTAACGAATTAATTCTAATTTAATTCGTTCGCCCGAATTAAAATCTAATTTTAATTCCGCGTCGAAATCCAATTTCGTTTAATATATCGAATATATTAATTTATCGATTAATTCCAAATTAATCGTTATCTCTCTTTAATGATATTTTATCCCAGATAAAATATCTCCGTAATTAATCCCAGATTAATTTTCTCTCTCTTCTATTAATCCCAGATTAATTTAAAGTGCGAGTCATACGTCATCGGTGAATCTTCGGGAAGCGACCCATGAGATCCCCGGATATGTTGGCAGTAAATTCGGTCGTCGGACTATCCGAACATGTAAGTACCAAGTACTACTTTTTTACCGATTTACAAGACAAGGTTGGCTTCTAGCAAAGCGCCATGCCTACCAATTCTCCGGAAATATCCTTACAGGAATAAAGGATCTATATCAGGCGTAGTATACGTAGTATTGCGTATTTCTGTCCAGTATCGGATGATCACGTGCTAGGCCTGCTGGGGTGGAATTGTGTCTGCCCCGTACGAAGCACATGTCGGATGTCTGGTAACTAGTCTCTATAATCGGATAAACTGACCTTGTCATTTTATCCCGATAACTGCAGCATTAAGAGAACCAGTCCCGTATCCTACGTGACCATCATCTCCACTATGACTGGAGTGATACTTCCGTCTTGACATCACACCCAACACACTACGATTCTCAATATACCCAGCATTGGCGTACACAGAACCTGTTAAAGCCCTGGACGACCGCAACCAAAGTATATTGATTGTCGCAAGTATTAGCGGTGCAAGTCTCAGGTTAAGACCAAATACACCTACCCTGATTTCGGACTTCCATAGACACATAGTCATACTACCAATGGAATTCCGAGGGGGTCTATCCAGAGCGAAGCTGTTTCCCGTACCATCGGTAAAACACAACCTCCTATTACACTTGCATGAGTATCCTATACCCAAATATATGAGAACTATGTCGTTGTGCCCTCACAACGCGCACAAGTGTAATACTAGTCTTTTACGTATTTATCGATGTCCAATCTCGATAATACTCTGACTAGGGATATTTAATGATTTATCCTTCGTGGACTGATACTGTCTCATATCATTCTCAATCCAGGAACAAATCATAGGGACCTTCTATCATTTATACATCTAGGTGATCTAATCACAAATGATAAGAGTGCAATCTCCTTTGTCACATAGTTAATTTGTACAACAACACCATGATCTGTACAAATAGTGACGCTATGGGTCATAATTGTCCAACAATCTCCCACTTGGCCTATAGCCAGTCACTCGAGTGTCTTACACCCGAACTATGTACGGTTGGCTCAAACTGCTGAGAAATGCTTTCGTCAGCGGATTTGCATGATTATCGTCTGATGCGATTTATTCGATCATCACATCGCCACGATGTATGATCCGAACGAATCAGATGAATATCGAAGTATGTATCTGGATCGTTGATGAGACCATTAATTCTTTAGCCTGTGCTGACGCCTAGCTCAGCTGCTAACAGAACTATATCTAATCTAATTAGATTTGTTATCGACCCAAATGGCTTCTATTGCTGCCTCAGCTGCAGCAGCAATAACCCGCATTGTTGTTTATTCGGTAACAGTATCTTGCTTGGAAGATTTCCAGCTCACTGTACCGTTATTCAAACTGTATAGTACCGTTTGCGACTTATAGTCATTTTATCGGTTTAGGAAACTTGCTACAGTGATCCCAGTCACTTCAAGTTCTCCTCTCCATAGATAAGACAACATCCTTAGTTCTCTAAGATACTAAGTATGTTCTTAACTTCAATCCAGTGACTATCACTTGGATTGGCCTGTTTGTGAATCCATATGCTCAAAGCGTATGAGACACCAGGTCGCGTACATTTTTCAATGTACGAGTTCTCGGAGAGTTTTCTCGAAAGCCAAGCTTTCACCGATGTTATTATGGGAATATCATTTCCAAGAAATGACATATTATCATTATTTATAGGACAGCCACTGTCAGTGCGCTCCCACTAACCCTCTTATATACACAAGAATCATTTCGTTTTGAATTAAATCATAAACTATTATGATTACATCAAAACGATAATTCCAAGAACTTATGCTTGCTTCAATCCAAACATGGATCGAATAACCCGCAAACCTTGTTTGCTAGTTTTGGTACGACAAAACCGACAGGATGTTGTAACATCCTCCAAAAGGTTTCCTTTTCAGGAAAGCGATTTTCCGTTCAAGCTGACATATTTCATAAATGAAACATGCAGATTTAGCAAGCATTATCCAAATGGATTTACCGTGGCAACAGTAAAAGGTTGAATCGTAATCAACACAATGTTGATAACGATACCTTTCCGCTACAAGCCTAGCTTTATACGTTGGTATGTTGCCATCCATGTATGTCTTCCTTGAAGACTTATATAGTACCAATAGGCACAATGCCTTGCGGTACATCAACTAGTATCCAAACTAGTTGATATACATGGAATCCATTTCGGATATCATGACACTTTGTCATAATAGGGAGTCGATACCTTGTATCACTTCCTCATACGTAGTCAGTTGGTATACCTCAATAAGATAGACATCTTTATGAGGTGAGATCAGAAACCCATACCCCAGGTTGTTTTCTGACTCTCTCCGACTACCGGTTCTTGTGTATTCGAAGATTAATGGTATAGTTTCATCCTTGATGAACTATTTGTGTTCCATTAAGATTCGGTGCCTTGAATAGTATTACTCCGATTTTCATCGAGTTTTACTATCCTCCCACTTACCACTGCATATCGGTATTCCTCTTAGGAAAACCGCATGGTGAGCAACAATTAATTGTTCTCTTGTGAGTTGTATAAGTACTATACTTATTTATCCCTAGGATAACCTACAATTGGCACTTATCCAATTTGGGTTTTAGTTTGGTATCATCCAAACATATGCCTAGCATACCCAAATTATCAGGAATGAGAAACCCGGTTTCTTTCCTGTTCATATCTAATATGAAATCTGTCAAAAAGATTTTTATGGAACCTTATTCTAAATAAGTTCTTGCACTGTTTTTGCTTATCCGTTGAAGGAAATGGTAGCTCAGAGCGACTCATGATTAACCTTATCATGTCCAACAAAATTCGGTTACTCAGTTCGGACACACCGTCAACTTGACGTGTTTCGGGAGGAGTCCTCATTGAAAGAATACTATACTCTTTCAAGTATATTAGAAACTTATTGCTTAAGTATTTTTCATTACGGTCTTACCGTGACGTTAATACTTTAGCCGATCTGTTTGTCTATTTCGTGTCGAAACTATAAAAGTTTCCGATTTGTGTTCTTCAAAAGAAACACATAACCATAACGCGATGCCACATCCGTAAAGGTCACGAAATATTCATATCCACCTCTAGCCTAGCTAGACATGGGCCCACTTGCTTCACTATGAACTAGGGCTAACAGATTGGTGGCATTTACACTTTTACCAAGTAAATAGTGTTTTAGGCACTTTGCCCAATAAACTAGATTCGTAGACTTTATTTGATAGGATCAAATCAGTCCTAGTACCCACTCTTCGAAAGTGTGGATATACGATTCTTGTTTAATTGTGTCCCAGACAACAATGCCACAATTAAGTTTCTTCTGATCAAATCAGTTTGAGCTATTTGTTTGTCATGTTATATGTTTGAGATTTATTTATATTCAAAATATAAATGTGTTATTCACATCTAATGTGTTTATCTCAATATCATCTTTATATAATAAAACACTTTAGTGTTCTAGAATATAAGGTTCACCCGCAGCGGGTTAAACACTGATATAGAGATAATGTATCTAGTCAAACTAGTCAAACTAGTTACATTATAACAGTTTCAATTTAGGTACACACCCGAGGGTAGTTCCTAAATTAGGTATCTACGGTTAAAACAGCGACTTTCGTCCCGTTTCCAATTCGCAGATTAATCTCAATTGAAGTCAGTATCCTGTTCAAAACAGATTCTGAACATCAATATATATTTATGTATCACACTAAGTATTTAAAATCCAATTTTAATACTAGTAGTGAACATAATTATGACAAATATTTGAAGTCAGAGCCTTGCTCGTCTTCAATTCCTTCATGTCTGCTTTGTCCAAACGGCAGTCACGCTTCCGCGATCCCGTTTGCCACAATTAGGCAGACATTTTGGGATATGTCTTTATCTTCCCAGAAGATTATAATGATTTTGCCTTTGCCCTTTTACATTCCAGAAGCCTTTGGCCAAGCCTTGGCCTTCTAGAATATCGAAGTAAGGTGCGCCTTGCGCTACTTGCCTAATTGCAAACTTTGACTTTATCTCCTTGAGAATAGTCATTAACTCTCCAAGAGTTATTTATTGCAATTTTAGTACTTCTAAAATCTAAGAATAGATTTTTGAAGATCCTTCAATTTCATTATCATACTTTAAGGATCTAATCCTTAGTTCTGATTCAGAAATTAAGGAGTCTACTGCGACAAGCTTAATGGATTAAGCACTAAAGTTATCATTACATAATCTTCCAAAGATTATGCTCTACTATTTGCTTAACTCCGGGCTTAGGCATAATATGTTATTTTATCAAATAAAGTAACTTATTATTTTCCAGGACCATCCTGAAATATTCCCAATTTGAAAATTAAACCATTTAAATACATTTTCCCTAGGATTATGTTTTAAATGTCAATCTTTCAATTTTATCTTGATTTAATAGTCCAACTATTTAATCAACGATTTAGGTACTATTTATTATAATGATTACAATAGTCCAACTATTTAATCAACTATAATTTAATAGATTAAATTCAATTATATTGATTACTATAATCCAATTATAAAATCAACTATAAATGAATAGTTTGAATATAGTCCAACTATTATTAAAAACAACAATTTAAATATTAGTCCAACTAACATTTAATTTATTTGACGAATGATATTTGTTTGAGCGCGTATGGCAAGTAATTAAACGAATATTGCAAATTCAATTCTTGCCTCCCACTATTTTTCGGCGAGCCTCTAACCCTCTGTCGAGTACTCGGGAAACCGTGTTTCCTAGTGGGCTAGGATCCCGTTAAATATCACACAATCTTGACTTTGGCCAACAAATTGTATGATAATTAACTAGGTAGATCTCTAAGATCGATTGGATCCAATCCAATTCCTAGATCCGGTAGGGGGACATCCAAGTCCGAAACATATATCTTATATATGCCAATACATCCAATGTATTACCTAACCTTTTTCCTCTGAATCAACTAAGCCTTGGCTTTGGCACAAAAACTTAGTGATCCCAGTCAAGCGCGACCCATTGACCATGGAAAGCTTCGTAATCAATGTCGATGGACAAGAAGTGGTCTTGACTTTGGCCAACAAACCACAACTTGGACAAGACACTGATATGGAACAAAGCCTTCGTGATTCAAACACATCCTCGACGGACAAAGGCCTTGACTTTGGCCAAAAAGCCAATGCCAGTCTCGGATCTTGAGTGAGAATCACTCAATGGAAGGAAAAACGCTTAATATTTTGCGAGGGTTTTTCGAGTGCAAATTGGCAACCAATTTATTATCTTTGTTAAGGTCTCATCATCATACACCCTTAAACATGCATTCTAAACACATAATAAAGCGCATATGAATAAATAATAATGATATGCGGATGGATATACTTTACACATTGATCCTAGATCAAATCTCTCCTTTTCTCTAGCACACAGTATTACTTCTACCCGTTACACTACACTTCTAAAGAAACCTCATTTACATTGAGGGGAATAGGTGAGAAGAGAATACAAAGAATATGAGGTAATAAGGCTGGACACGCAAGGTCCAATTAATAAATCAAATTTATTACAATTTCTAAAATTGCCCCACCCATCTAATATCCATCCGATATACATTATTCATGCATCGCAACCATGTATTCACACAAGCATGTTATCAATCAATCTAATCAAATTAATTAATCTGATAATTAGTGATCATCCAATGTTCAAACAACGATTTGATTTTGCGCGAGTCAAACTCGTTTTGCGAATAAGTACTCAAAGTACGAATTCTCGAATTAAATTAAACTACAACATTAAATCCAATTTAATTTGTATTTATTTAATAATTCATTATTTAATTCCAAATTAAATATACACTTTATTAACGAACCTTTACGACTTAAATTCCAAATTAATCGTTACGGGTCTCAAAGCCCGATTAACGTCCAACGTCAATTTAATTAAAGTCCAATGGGCTTTTAATTAATTTCTTAAGGCGTGGACTTTTGGTCAACTCGGGTCAAACCGAATACCCAAATCCAATCCGGGAATTACCCCATAAGCCCAGAAATCAATTTTGGCCCATTAGGCCCAATTAAACTTTAAAGGTCCATTAAGTCGCATTTGGGCTTTATGGAAGCGGTTTTGGGCCAATTGGATCCAACCAATTTAGCCTAAACCCAACTTTGTACAACAAAGCCCAATAAGCCCATTTACAACATTAAGCCCAAATCCAATTTTAAGGCCCAATTAATTAAATACAAAAAATCCAATTTCACATTTAATTAACCCAAAGTGTATATCATGATTAATCACCCAAATTAACATTTCTAAAACATCAATTTATACAATTAATCATGCTCATTTCATCATCATGTCCAACACATTTTGATTAAAATCAAACCCATTTTCATGCTATTCAAAGTCTCGGCAAAGGGATTATTTTGTCCAAATCAAATCAATCCAATTAAATCCATTCAACATTAAATCAATATCCCCAAATGATTTCCAACTCATCCAATGAATCAAAAAACAAAATCACCAAGACATTAGGGCTCCAATACTTTCGGCCAAGCTAAGTATTTTGGGGGAAAATGTTCCAAAACCATTTTCTTGAAATTGATCAAATCAAACTTCAATTAAACATGTTATAAGCATACTCAAACATCCAATTAATTCAAATCATGCTCAAAAAATTTTACCCAAATTTTAAGCCCTAAATTCTTTCATGCTTTAACAACGCTCTGATACCATTGTTGGAGTTCTACGGTCCCAAGGATCGAATCAAAAGCAGAAAAAACATGTGTGAATAACAACAACGAAGTTGCGGAATACTTACATCGATCGGTTGAGCGACGCGGCAAGCAACAAAAATTGATTTCTGCTCGGCATTGCGTTTTGAGCTCCACATTTACGGTTTTTGGATTCATCTTCAAGCTCCAAGCTTCGTCAACAATTCCCGGCTCATGGGTGGACTTCCCTATCACCTCACCATGACTTCGTAGTGTGCTAGCACTCCCGATTTTGCCACAAAATCGGACTCTTGGCTTCCCTTCACTCTCGGCAGTAACCAAACCAGTGAAGAAACACAGCCCCTTGGGCGTGTTTGAAAGAAGAAAAAAAGAGAGATGAGAGAGAGAGAGAAAAAAGTGTATTAGATTTTGTTTTCTAAAAACCAATAATCATATACAATTTTTTTCCCTTTCAAAAAGTCAAGCCATTAAATGGCTCCAACCACTTCCATAACTCACTTCAATCCATCAATCATGAATAGTGACTTGCGTCAATCACTCAAAGTGAAAACATCCATCACTTGATTGTGAATGATGTGACGCTAGATGCGACTAGCGATTGACGCTTGATTTGACTTACGTGCCGTACTCGAATTCGAAATGCGAATGCGCTCGCAAATACCCGGGCTCGGGTTCGCTAATTCCAAATTAACGAATTTTCCGTTGCGACGTAATTAAAACTAATTTATTAATAATCATGCTAGCATATTACTATTCACGTCGCTAACGAATTAATTCTAAATTAATTCGTTCGCCCGAATTAAAATCTAATTTTAATTCCGCGTCGAAATCCAATTTCGTTTAATATATCGAATATATTAATTTATCGATTAATTCCAAATTAATCGTTATCTCTCTTTAAATGATATTTTATCCCAGATAAAATATCTCCGTAATTAATCCCAGATTAATTTTCTCTCTCTTTTATTAATCCCAGATTAATTTAGAGTGCGAGTCATACGTCATCGGTGAATCTTCGGGAAGCGACCCATGAGATCCCCGATATGTTGGCAGTAAATTCGGTCGTCGGACTATCCGAACACGTAAGTACCAAGTACTACGTTTTACCGATTTACAAGACAAGGTTGGCTTCTAGCAAAGCGCCATGCCTACCCAATTCTCGGAAATATCCTTACAGGAATAAAGGATCTATATCAGGCGTAGTATACGTAGTATTTTGTATTTCTGTCCAGTATCAGATGATCACGTGCTAGGCCTGGGGCTGGAATTGTGTCTGCCCCGTACAAAGCATATGTCGGATGTCTGGTAACTAGTCTCTATAATCGGATAAACATGACCTTGTCATTTTATCCCGATAGCTGCAGCATTTAGATAACCAGTCCCGTATCCTACGTGACCATCATCTCCACTATGACTGGAGTGATACTTTCGTCTTGACATCACACCCAACACACTACGATTCTCAATATACCCAGCATTGGCGTACACGGAACCTGTTATAGTCCTGGAGGACCGCAACCAAAATATATTGATTGTCGCAAGTATTAGCGGTGCAAGTCTCAGGTTAAGACCAAATACACCTACCCTGATTTCGGACTTCCATAGACACATAGTCATACTACCAATGGAATTCCGAGGGGGTCTATCCAGAGTGAAGCTGTTTCCCGTACCATCGGTAAAACACAACCTCATATTACACTTGCATGAGTATCCTATACCCAAATATATGAGAACTATATCGTTGTGCCCTCACAACACGCACAAGTGTAATACTAGTCTTTTACGTATTATCGATGTCCAATCTCGATAATACTCTGACTAGGGATATTTAATGATTTATCCTTCGTGGACTGATACTGTCTCATATCATTCTCAATCCAGGACAAATCATAGGGACCTCCTATCATTATACATCTAGGTGATCTAATCACAAATGATAAGAGTGCAATCTCCTTTGTCACATAGTTAATTTGTACAACAACACCATGATCTGTACAAATAGTGACGCTATGGGTCATAATTGTCCAACAGTCAGCTGGGCATAACCTTTGAGGCTGAGACTTCAATAGATTTGATCTTACAGTCTCTTCCTAATAGCTGGAGCGGGTTCATCATGAACTATAATATGATGAACCAAGAAAAGACTTTTGGAGAGTTGATCGCAATGTTGAAAGAGGCAGAAAAAGAGCTTTTAATGGGCAAGAAGCACGAGGCACACTTCGCTTCGACATCTCAGAAAGCCAAGGCTTGGCCGAAGGCTTATGGAGGTGTGTAAAAGAATAAGAGAAAGGGTAAGGCCAAATCATCAAAGTCTTCTGAGAAAGCAAGGACAAATCCCACGATGTCTGCCTGCAGTGTGGAAAACGGGGTCACTGGAAGCGTGATTACCATGAGTACAAGGTGCACATGAAGGAAGTGAAGGCGGGCAAAGCTCCGGCTTCAGGTAGTTTTTTTTTATTGAGATAAACATGTCTACTTCTAGTTTTAAAAATTAGATTTTTGATTCTGGATATGGTACTCATATATGTACTGATGTGCATGATCTGCAGATTAGCTGGAGACTGGCTTCAGGAGAGATCGACCTCTGAGTTGGAAAAGGGACAAGAGTCGTTGTTTTCGTTGTTGGGACCTATATTTTGGAACTGCCCTCGGGGAATGTACTTTCATTATCAGACGTTTATTATGTACCTAGTTTGACTAGAAACATTATATATGTATCTTGTGTGACCCAATGCGGGTACACTTTTGTATTCCGAAACACTGGGTGTTTTGTTTATAAAGATGATTTTGAGATATGTATTGCTGATGCAAATAATGGTCTTTAATTTTGAATATAAATGAATCTCAAAAACATATAATATGACAAACAAAAGGCTCAAAATGAGTAAAACAGATGAAACTTATCTGTGGCATTGTCGTCTGGGACACATTAACAAGATTCGCATATCCACGATTTTGAAGAGTGGATACTTGGACGGATTTGATCCTAATTCATATGATGTATGTGAATCTTGTTTATTAGGCAAAATGCCTAAAACGCCTTTTAGCGGTAAAGGTGGTCGTGCCACTGAACTGTTAGCCCTCATTCATAGTGACGTATGTGGCCCATGTCTAGCCAGGCTAGAGGTGGATATGAATACTTCGTAACCTTTACGAATGATGTATCGCGTTATACTTATGTGTATCTTATGAGACACAAGTCGGAAACTTCTGAGAAATTCAAAGAGTTTCAACACGAAGTAGAAAAATAGACCGGCAAAAGTATTAAAACATTACGGTCGGACCGTGGTGGAGAATACTTGAGCAATGAGTTTCTCGATTACTTGAAAGAGTATGTTCTTATTTCACAGTGGACTCCTCCCGAAAAACCTCAACTAAATGGTGTGTCCGAACGGAGAAACCAAACTTTGTTAGAGATGGTAAGGTCAATGATGAGTCGCACTGGGCTACCAATTTCCTTCTAGGGATACGCATTGAACAGTGCAATACTTATTTTGAATAAGGTTCCGTCAAAGTCTGTTGAACATACTCTATATGAAATATGGATAGGAAAGATACCGGGTTTCTCATTCCTGAAAATTTGGGGATGCTTGGCATACGTTAAACGTTTGGATGATACCAAACTAGAATCCAAATCGGATAAGTGTCTATTTGTAGATTATCCTAGGGAAACCAAATGATATTACTTCTATAATCCCCAAGAGAACAAGGTATTTGTTGCTCTCCATGCGATTTTCCTTGAAAAGGAATTCCTAAATGCAGTGGTTAGTGGGAGGAAAGTAGAACTCGATGAAAATCGTAGTGACACTGTTCCTGGCACAGACTCCCACACGGAACACGAATAGTTCATCAGGGATGAGACTGTACCACAATCTTCTAATACACAAGAACCCCGTAGGTCAGAGAGAGTCAGAAAATAACCTGAGAGGTATGAGTTTCTGATCTCACCTCACGTAGATATTAATCTTATTAAGGATAATGAGCCGCTACGTATGAGGAAGCGATACAAGGTATCGACTCTGCTTTATGGCAAGATGCCATGAAGTCTGAAATGGATTCCATGTATACCAACCAAGTCTAGACATTGGTTGATGCACCCAAAGGCGTTAAGCCGATTGGTTTTAAATGGGTCTTCAAGAAGAAGACAGACATGGATGGAGAAATATAAACGTACAAAGCTAGGCTTGTAGCAAAAGGGTATCATCAATGACATGGTGTTGATTACGAAGAAACTTTTTCACCTGTTGCCATGATTAAATCCATTCGGATAATGCTTGCTATTGCTGCATATTTCGATTATGAAATATGACAGATGGACGTCAAAATCGCTTTCCTTAATAGAAACCTTTTAGAGGATGTTTATATGCAACAACCTGACGGTTTTGTCATGCCAAAACATGCAAACAAGGTTTTGATGAGATCATAAAAGAATATGATTTCATTCAAAACGAAGATGATCCTTGTGTATATAAGAAGGTTAGTGGGAGCGCACTGACATTCATTGTCCTTTACGTTGATGATGTATTGCTTATTGGTAATGACATTCCCATGCTACAATCGGTGAAAGCTCAGATTTCATTAAAATTCTCCATGAAAGATCTGGGAGAAGCAGCCTTCTGGGAATAAGGATCTACCGCGATAGATCTAGAAAGATGCTTGGACTCTCCCAAAGCTCGTACATTGACAAAGTGTTGAAGAGATTCAATTTGGATCAGTCCAAAAGGGGATTGTTTCCGGTGTCATATGACGTCTCTCTATCTAAGGACATGTGTCCAAAAATTAAAGATGAGAGAAACAACATGAGTCGGATCTCGTTCGCTTCTGCAGTCGGATCGATCATGTATGCCATGATATGTACGAGACCTGATGTCTCATATGCTTTGAGCATGTGCAGTCGCTATCAGTCCGATCCAGGTGATGGTCACTGGATTGCGGTTAAGAAAATCATTAAGTATCTTAGACGAACTAATGATGCTTTCTTAGTCTATGGAGATAGAGAACTTGAGGTGACTGGGTTCACCAACGCAAGTTTCCAAACCGATAAAGACGACTCTAAGTCGCAATCAGGGTACACATTTTATTTGAACAACGGAGCAGTGAGCTGGAAATCTTCCAAGCAAGAGATTGTTGCCAATTCAACAACAGAAGCGGAATATATCGCTGCAGCTGAAGCAGCAAAAGAGGCAGTTTGGATCCGAAAATTCCTAATTGGATTATGAGTAGTTCTGTTAGCAGCTGAGCCCGTTCCTTTGTATTGTGACAATAACGGGGCTATAGCGCAGGCTAAGGAACCGCGGTCTCATCAACGATCCAAGAATGTACTTCGATATTTCCATCTGATTCGTGAGATCATTCATCGTGGTGATGTGAAGATCGAAAAGATCGCTTCAGATGACAACATTGTAGATCCGCTGACAAAAGTTATTTCTCAGCAAAAGTTTGAGCGACATGTACATAGTTCAGATGTTAGATACTTGAGTGATTGGCTATGAGCAAAGTGGAGATTGTTGGACAATTGTGACCTATATCATCATTATTTGTAAAAGACACTGTGGTTTTTATACAAATTAACTATATGACAAAGGAAATTTCTATTTTATCATTTTGTAATTAGATTTCTTTGATATATATCAATGATAAAAGTCATTATGATTAGTTCCAGATTAATAAGATATGAGACAATATCAATCCACGAATGATTTAATCATTAAATATCCCTAGTCATAGTATAATCGAGATTGGACATCGATGATGCGGAATAGACTAGTATTACACTTGTGCGCGTTATGGAAGCTTAACGGCATAGTTCTCATATATTTAAGTATATGATACTTATGCAAGTGTGATAAGAGGTTCTGTTAGCCGTTGGACCGGGAACAGCTTCGCTTGGGATAGACCCCTCGGAATCCTATTGGTAGTATGACTATGTGTCTACGAGAATCCGCATCAGGGTAGGTGTATGTGGTCTTAACCTAAGACTTGCATCGCTAATACTTGCGACAATCAGTACGCTTTGGTTTTGGTCATCCAGGGCTTTAACAGGTTCTGTGTACGCCTCTTCTGGGTTTATTAAGAATCGTAGTGTATTGGATGTGATGTCAAGATGGAAATGTCACTTCAGTCATATGGAGATGATGATCACGCAGGATACCAAACTGGTGCTCTTATATGCTACAGCTATCGGGATAATATGAGAAGGTCATGATTATCCGATTAAAGAGACTATTTGCTAGTGATCTGATATATGCTTCGTACGGGGCAGACATAATTCCAGCCCCAGGCCTAGCATGTGACATTCGATACTGGATCGTAATACGCAATACTTAGTATATTACGCCTGATATATATTATTTATTCTTCGTTGAATATTTCTGGAGAATTGGGTAGGCACGGTGTTTTGCTAGAAGCCAACCATATCTTGTAAATCGGTAAGAATGTGGTACGGGGTACGCACGTGTTTGGATAGTCCGACGATCGGATTTACTGCCAACATATCCAGAAATCTCTTGGGTCGCTTCCTAAAGATTCACCGATGAGACTTGACTCGAACATAATTAATCTGGGATTAATTAAGAGAGAGAAAATTAATCTGGGATTAATTACGGCAAGAATTTATCTGGGATAAAATTCAAATAGAAGAGAGAACGCGATTAATTTAGAATTAATCGATTAAATAATATATTGGATATATTAATTGAAATCGGATTTCAATGCGGAATTAAAATTGGATTTTAATTCATGCGAACGAATTAATTTAGAATTAATTCGCAAGCGACTTTCGTAATAATTTTGCGAGACATTATTATTTAATTAAATTAGATTTAATTACATCACGATGGAAAATTTGTTTAATCGGATTAAACGAACTCGAGCCCGAGCGAAGTTGCGTGTTGAGTTATTCGACTTAAATTTGAAATTTAAAAGTGGTGGGATCCACTTGACTTACATCAACATGTTTGACATTTGATGGAAGTTGTTTTTGGTTGAGTAAAGCTTGGATTGCTTATGGAACACTCAAACCAAAACCAACACACTTTGTTTTTACTTTTTGAAAGATATACACAACTTTTGTGAGTTGACTTTGGCATAAGGTTTTGGAAACAAATACAAAGAAAACACAAAAGCTCTCTCTTCTCTCCCAATTGCTGTGAACTTTATGCTCTTCCTCCATTGATTTTGCTTCAAAATCAAACATTGCTAGCACAAAAGGAGTGAACTAAGGTGATAGGGAAACTCATCCTTGAGTTGGGAACAACATAGAAAGCTTGGAGCTTCACCTACATCTCTTGAATTTTTAAAATCTCAACCGATCAAAGTAAGTAATTTCTACAACTTTTCTTTGATTTATTCACACACATATCATGACTTAGAGACCTTGGGCATGTCTAGGACACTAACACATAGGTATATTTTTATATGCTTTTATGAATCTCTACTTACTCGGGTTTATCTGTGGGTTCTACGACATCTGATCTTTTGTGAACTTCTACATGTCTAACAAGCTTCACTCTGACTTACTTAATCTTTGCGCTACCCTAGGTTTGCTTCTTTATATCATCGAAACTTCCTTGATCCTTCTTCTAGGTGGTATGCCTCTCAAGGTCCTTTCATTTCTCGAAGTTGACTCTTGTTGGGTTTTCTTATGGTCGCCTATACTCATGCTGACATGAATTGCTTACATCTCATTGGTCATTTTCTTTATGCCTCGGGGAACTTCTTCATCCTTGTTCTAGTACTTTATGTCCTGATGGAGCCTATTGATAATGTAGGATGGGTATGAGATAGACTCTATCAGGATAACTTCCTTATCTGTAGGATATGGGGGACTAACTGTTATTTCAGTCGCCACTCATCTTGTTTGCCTACATGTCTGAATTCGGAAAATCTAAAGTCTCTCTGTCTCTATGGCATTCTGCATCTATTAGAAGGTTCCACGATCGACCTTGACTTTTTTACTTCTTCTATCTTATAGTGGTCCTTGATTATTAGATCAACTCAGAGGAATTCTTCTGAGGAAGAAAGGTATCTCACTTGAGGGAAAAAACCATTACTTAGATCTATTCGGCTTTTCATTCTGGTCTAGTCTTACTACACTCATCTTTACTACTAGTTCTAGTATTATCCTTTATTACTTAACTGCGTGTCTCTAATTCTTATTACTATAGGTTTCGATATTTCTTGTCTGTTTCTATTCCTCTATCTCTGTTTACTTCCTTATCGATCTTATTCTATATCTCGATTTCTTCTTATATTTGATTACTTTTTACCCTCATACATCTCTCCTTACTTTTCTTCTAGCTTTTCTCTTTATCCTATACTTTTGTATCTTTTTGTTTACTATCTCTAGTCACTTTAACATCTAGGTACATTTCTTACTTTTCCTTTCTAGATTTCCCTTTCTCATTCTACTCTTCTGAGTGGGTATCCTTAGAGTTTTACTATCTATAGGAAATACTTAAAGACTACTTGTTCAGCTTGAATGAGTGTTATTAGAAGGGTAGGGATCTTACTTCTAGACACTCTATTACTTGTTCGGGGTTTTCTATTCTCTTGCATATTCCTGGATAGATATCCTCAAAATTTCTCTGCCATATTCCATCTCCTTACTATTTTTTATCTCTGGCTACCTATACTCTTATGCACCTTTCTGTACTTTCTTATAATTTTCCTTTATCACTTCTATGTTAAATTTTCTTAAAATCCCACTGTCTATGTCCACAGCTTGTTTATTCTTCTGGTACTAGATCGGTATAAGAGTATCTGAAGTGAAATTGTTCTTACGAGGGATACTATTTAAATGATCAGATACTGGAGAGGTATTGCCTCATATAAGAGTATCCCGAGGATGTACTCGAGGATCAGATACTGGAGAGGTATTGCCTCATATAAGAGTATCCCGAACATACTACGTATACAAGACCCCAACACTATGCCCACTGCAGTCACTGACTTCCTAGACCATGCTCTGATACCATCTTTGTAACATCACCGATCTGGGATATGTTACCGGCAGGGGTGACCGGTGCGTAATCACACGCGTATAATGCAAGCGCACATATCGTTCAAGTAGTATAAAAAGTATCGATCCCACAAGGACTTAATACATAATCTATAAATTTTATGAGGTCAAATGATTACTAGTATCTAACAGGTTGATTGATTGATTTGAAATGATGATGATTTTAAATTAAAAACAAGTAAATAAAATTGCACGAAACTAGGTTTAAGAAAATTCAAATTTATAAAACTATCTAGGGTTGTGAATCTTTCTAATATCTTTTAAAAGATTAAGTGGTTATTTTATGTTTGTGTAATAAATCAGTTTACTAACCTGTAACATGAAATTATGTGGAAGCCTCTGTCGATGGTCAGACGCAAATACCCAGTATAACCCAATTGAACCATATGTCTATGTCAACCAAATTACCTGGATTCATTAAGTTTAAGTTCCAAATTATGGCTACCCCCGCCTGACAGGTATATATCTATCATGTAACGAAATCTATTAAAGGGTTATGGATCCTCAAGGAAGATCGTGGGCTATTAAGTCTAAGGTTAAAACCTAAAATTCCTTTGTCAAGTTTATTTTAGATTTACCAGATCAATCTTATTAGTGGCCAATTAACAAGACGCATTAAGTTTAAGACTTAATAAGTAAACCTTTAAATTACGCAAACTATAAAATAACCCCTTATAAACCGGTGATATTAGAAGTCATCACAACCCCATATAACTAACTTAATTACGACACATAACTAGGGCTAGTAAAAACTTAAAAGTAAAAGACATAAAGTAAAAATGCTGAAAAGTAATTGTGGTAAAGTAAATGACGGAAAGTAAATGCTGAAATTAAATACTGAAAATTAAATGCTAAAAAGTAAATGCTGAAAAGTAATACTGAAAAGTAAATGCTGAAGGTAAATTGCTGAAAGTAAATTGCTGAAAATAAATTGCTGAAAGTAAATAAAGTAAAAGTACAATAAAAGAAGATGCTGAGGTTAAATGATCCACTTTTATTACTTCTATTTTAGATATCTCCCTTAATATAATATATTAACTTTGCATGATAATTACCAACTAGCCATATAGGCGGTATCCAGATTATGTCAAATTAATAATTAATTACCAACCGACCAATCAGGCGGTATCCAGTTTAGTCAGGTTAAAACCAATTTAAATAATTACCAACCGACCAATATGACGATATCCTCGTTAAGTCAGGTTTTAACTAGTTTATATATTATAATTAAGGGAGATTAATCTAAATATTAGCAATAAAAGTTTTACCTTTTACCCCAGCAAAGGGGAATTACCTCCTCATTACTGAAAAGTAAAAACTGAAAATTAAAGATAGAAAAGTATTGTGCGTAAAAGTAAATTGCGGAAAGTAAAAACTGAAAAGTAAAGAAAAGAAAGTGCAAAAGCGGAAATTAATTACTGAAAGCTGTAAATAAAAAACAAGATACAATCTTCTTAGTATTCTTAAAGAATTCCTTAGAAGAAAGTATGAATTTACAAATGAAATGGTTTGGTATTTATAGGCAAAATTTTGCCTCCATCAAATCATCCACCAAATCCATTATTATTTGCTCCACTAATTGCTCCACCAAATCCATTATTAATTGCTCCAATAATTGCTTATCATGTTTGGTGGTGATTTGATAATTTTTATTATTTATTTATTAATTTATTTTTTGCTTTGAAAATGACTTTAATAATTACACACAACACACTTCTGGATGGTTCATCAATTTCAGGCATGAAATATTTAGAATTCGAAATTATTTTGTCTTTAAAGGTTGTAGATCATTGAGTATTATTTAATCTGGAACTTGAATCAGCTCAATCCGATATCGGAGTAAAAGGTTATGCCCAAAATACGACAGATACGCAAAACTGGAATTTCCAAAACTGCACTTCGTTAAAACGCCCTATCAAGTTTCAAATCTCCAAAATTAATATGTCAAGTCCAATTTTTGTCCTTATTTGAATCATATTTTTTCCTAAATGATTTCATTGTGTCCCAATATTATTTTATCTGCAAAATAAACTAAAACACATCAAAACGTTCATCAAACCCGAGAAACTAAACAAAATATTAAGTAAAAGGGGCGGTAAATATTGATATATTTTCCGCTCATCACACCCCCAAACCTAACATTTTGCTAGTCCTTGAGCAAAACAAAAAAATAAAATACAAGAAACAATTAAAATTAAACTAAGCCACTTTCATAGGGATCACGGTTGCATTTAGCATATGCAACAAGCCTTTAAACCCCTAGGTGTCCCTAGTGGACGAGAGTTAGTAGTCTCGTGAGGGCTTACAGCAACGATACCCACAAACGTTTTACAAAAGTAAAAAGACAATAAAACTAATGCACACAAAAACAAAAAGACAAGAAAAAGAGAATAAAGAAGTTAGTGACTAATCAGGTGAAACTTCTACTCAAGTTACTAGTTGTTTTCTTTCTTTCTAAATTACTGAATAAGTAAATTCTCCGATTATATTTAACATTCTCCATATGCACAGCCGAAAAAATATTAATCAACTCATTTTTGCCCACAACAGTCACAAATGCAGTTGATAAGAGAGTAATATTTTTATCCTAAAGTTTTATCAGAATTCACACCTTTTTGTAGCAATGGAATAATTTTTGATTTTTTTTCTGATTTTTTTCTTTGATTTTTGATTTTTTGTTTTATTATATACAATATCTTCCATCTATGTAGCGAGTGTTGGGTCGATGGCTCCCAAACCAGTTGGCTTTAGGGCACCAGGTGTTAAGACACCCCTACGGACTTAATTACTCAGACTTCAGATATATATATTTTTGCAACATCCTTGATCCATGTATCGAGCTTTGGGCAAGTGACTCCCAAACCAGTTGGCTTTAGGGCACTATGTGTTAAAACACCCTTACAGACTTAATAACTCGGACTTCAGACGCTTTTTTTTTTTACTCCATCGCTTTTTATAGATGCTTCCTCCAATTAAACTAGAGCACTGAATATTTCAAACTTTTCAATTACAGCTCATGTTTGTATTTTACCATGTATGCTGATAATACTTCTCAACTGAGTATATGAAGATCCATTTTAATCTGTTTTATGGAGAATTTACAAATTAAATAATTCAAAAGGAAATAAACAAAAATTAACTTGTTCCGAATTAGGTTTGAGATACGTCTCAGGAGTGGAAACTCCTTACTCGGCTATCTCTTACCAATTTCACCTTTTTAGTCAAAATATAAACAAAAACGCAAAATATTTTTGTAATTTTTGAAAAATTTTCATTTTTTTTGTATTTTTCGAAAAAATTTGGACTAAAAATAAAAACAACACACCACTAAAAACAAGATACTATCAACTAATTCTCTCCCCCAAATCTAAATGAGACATTGTCCCCAATGTCTTAAACAGTAGAAGAAGAGTTTATAAGATAGTACATGGTTAGCTGAAATTCTACATGAAAAGTTAAAGGTTAAGATCCAGATTTATCCGACGCCTCTTACCACGATCGTCCTCGGACCAATTTATCTTTGAAAGGATAGGGTCAATTTATGGTTCATAGGCTAAGATTTGGTCAATTAGATCCAGAGCAGTTCTGGCAGTGAAGAAGAGTTCTTTTAAAAGTTTTGACACGAACCCATTTCTCCGGGCATCATCAAGAAACACACAAAGAAAATCATAAAATCCTTCAACGTTGTACAGTCCAAGCGGTTTCTGGTGTATGTTCAGGTTCGCCCAAGATAACACTGTAAAAATTTCCTCCAATGTACCCAAGCCACCTGGCAAAGCAATAAAAGCATCAGCATGGTTAATCATTTCTATCAATCGTTCAGACATACCTGGCACGATCAGTTCTTATCCGTTTGATGGTTCAATAAGATTTGCCTCTGCCAAGGGTTTTGGGATGATTCCCAAAATGTGACTGCCTCCTTCCTTTACAGCTTTTGAAACGATCCCAATAAGTCCAAGATTGCCTCCGCCATATACTAAGTGCATATTCCTTGCAGCTAAGACTCGACCCAATTCCTGTGCTGCTTCTACATATTGTGGCTTAACACCAACACTAGTACCGCAAAACACACAGATATTTTCAACTCGTCTTCTTGAAGTGGCTTCCATGTTTTACTCTGGATGTCTTCAAAAGTGCAATGATGAGTTGAATTTATAACACCTGAAAAGGGTGAGTAAAATAATAGCACTAGTACCTACCAAATAACAATTATTAGTTAACAGTAAAATAAATCGTGATAGTCAAAAAGGTCTGGATCATGTTGGAGAAAATAAAAGAAAACAACAAAACAAATCACAATTATTAGGAAAAGACAAAGAGATATAATTTGTACAAGAAACGTAGCGGCTTGATTGATGTCTATGCGTCACGGACAAGCTTCCCATCCAATTTTCTTATAAATTGGCAAACATGGTCTTTTTGAGTCAGATTCCTGAGACTTAACTGTTGTCTTTCTCTTTGAAATTGTGCATATAACACATGAATTTCATGATACATATATCCAATGGGATGTGTCTAAAGAGTTTTAGATATATCATCCAAAGACTCCTTACTCAAGCCATCCCTAATGAAATTAATCTTATCTTCACGGTTATCAGACACCATTCCTAAAGAACGACAACGAGTATCACAAAACATACGAGCACATTTATAACAAACACACATTCTTTTGGCTCTTCTCTTTTTAGCATAGGTGCTCCTTCCTAAACTAGACAGATGTGAAATAAAAGAGTCAGAAGACTCACCTGCCAATCAAACCCATGCTTCAATAATCCAACGAATGTTAGTTGGAATACCTTTGATCATCAGTAGTCTCATCCGTTCCAAGCGAGCTTTGTAAACTTTCATCAGAGATTTTTGAGGGAGAGAAGGAAATTGCTTGTGAAGATTTGCAAGAGCTTCTTCCATAGTGAATGACTTTTTTTGCAAAAATTAAACACACAAAAATAAAACACACCAGATCACAATATATACACAAATTACATGGGTTTCCTCCTAGCTAGCGCTTAGTTTAACGTTGACAGCTAGACATGTCTTCTCGAACGTTAGGCTGGATCTGAAAGTGTGACACTTTATTTTTGTCTCTCAAATGATTCTCCCCAGTAGTGCTTGATACGCTTGTTTTTAACCTTGAATGTTTTGTTGGAGTCTGGATCATGTATCTCAACGGCTCTGTCTGGTAAAACCTTGGTGATCATAAATGGACCTGACCACCGTGATTTTGGCTTCCATGGGAAGAATTTCACCATTGATTTGTTTAACAGTACCTTCTGCCCTGGTTCCAGTTGTATGCGCACTAACTTCTCATCATGTTTTTTCCTTGCATTTCCTTTGTACAATTTGGCATCCTTAAAAGGTTGATTGTGAAATTCCTCCAATTCGTTGAGCTGGTGGAACTGTTTCTCTTCTGTTGTTTGTAGTGCAAGAATTGGCTTTTTCAGTGCAAAAGACGTTTTATCTTCAGGCTCCACAGGCAATTGACATGTTTTTAGTCTGTCAGTAGAACTTTGCATTACATTGGAGTTCTGAATGGTACTGTTTATCACATCAAGTCTGAAACATTCCTCATTCTTTTCATCATCTGGGAAATTCATGGCCTTGAAAACATTGAATGTTACTTCTTGGTCATGTACCCTCATGGTTAATTCTCATTTCTGTACATCAATAATGGTTTGACCTGTAGCCAAGAATGGTCTCCCGATGAAGATCGGCATGTCTTCGTCTTCCTCCATATCAAGGATAATAAAATCTACGGGGAAAATAAATTTGTCAACCTTGACCAACACATCTTCAACTACACCTCTCGGAAATACGAGCGTTCTATCAGCAAGTTGTAGAGAGAGTGAGGTGGGCATTGTTTCTCCAATATGGAATTTCTTGAAAATAGAAAAAAGGCATCAAATTAACACTCGCACCTAAATCACACAAAGCCTTACCAAAGTCATGTTGTCCTATGGTGCAAGGAACAGTGAAACTGCTAGGATCTTTCAATTTTGGAGGAAGTTTCCTCTGAAAGATAGCGCTGCATTATTCTGATAATGCTAATGCTTGTCTCTGTCTCGTAATCTCCTAATCTCCGCTTTCGTGAAAGAATTTCTTTCATGAATTTGGCATAGCTGGGCATTTGTTCCAATGCTTCTGCAAATGGAATGTTGATATGTAGCTTTTTGAACACCTCCAGGAAACGAGCAAACTGCATGTCCAGTTTGTTTTTCTGAAGATGCTGAGGAAAAGGTGGAGGTGGAGTGATCTGTTCTTTTTCCTTTTCTTTCTCTTTCCTCCATCTGTTGTTTTGTTTCTTTTGGAACTTCCTCAGCAGTTTTTTTGGCTCCAACATCTTTGTTGATTTCAGTACCGTTTTTTAACATGATAGCATGACACTGCTTCTTCCCTATGTTCCTCGGATTTGGTTCAGTGTTGCTATGAAGGTTACCTGGCGGTCTGTAACTCTGAGCATTGGCCAGTTGTCCAATTTTATTCTCCAGTGCTTTAATAGAAGAAGTTAAGCTTTGATTCAATGCTGATTGGGCTTGAAACATAGCTTCATTTGATGCTGCTTGATTTTGAATTAATGCTGCTTGATTTTGAAACATAGCATCGTACTTTTTTAACTGAGCCATCACTTCCGCTATTCCTGGTTTTTTTTTCATGCTCCTGGCTTTGCTGTTGGAATCCTGGTGGTGGATAGTTCTTTTGCCCTGAATTGTTGCTCCATGGGAAATTTGGATGATTCCTCCACCCTGGGTTGTAGGTATTGGAATATGGATTGTTCCACTGTCTGTTGTTGACATAATTTACCATCTCTTTATATTCGTTTGGCTCTGGTGCTCCTCCATATGGTGAACTTGTGGATCCAGTATTAACTTACATGCTGAGAGTTTCCAGATTTTTGCAAATCTGATCCAGCTTGGAATTTACTACAATGTTGGCTCCAATTTCATAAATTCAAGCAATTCGTTGAATCAAGCTCCTTTCTGTTGGCCACAAGGAGTTGTTGTTGGCCATTTCTTCAATTAAGTCCCAGGCTTGATCTTCTCCTTTTGCCATTAAAGCTCGTCCAGCAGCAGCATCAATTGTGGTTCTCATTTTTCCAGAAAGTCCATTGTAGAAGGTTTGGACTTGTAGCCATTTTGCAATCTCATGGTGGGGACATTTCCAGAGTAAATCTTTGAATCTTTCCCAAGCTTCGCAGAGGGATACTGAATCTTGTTGTACAAAAGATGTGATGTCATTTCTCAATTTTGCTGTTCTGGCTGGTGGAAAGTACTTTGCAAGGAATTTGGTGGCTAGAGTGTTCCAAGTTGTGATGGAACCTACTGGTTGTGAATGTAGCCAAGCTTTGGCTCTGTCTTTCAAGGAATATGGAAAAACTCACAGTCTCATTGCTTCTTCTGATGCTCTGTTGTAATTGAAAGTGCCACAAACTTCCATGAAGTTGCATTCCCCCCAAACTGAACTGACTGCTGAATCATCTGGATGCATGTTTTGATGTCACACGTATTTTCTGGTAAGGGAGGAAGTACAATACAGGAAATGAAGGCGTCAACCACCGGAATAGTTCTGTCTCGAATGGGAATTGGTGGTGCAACCTCCAAAGGTTCAGGTTCCATGTTGACTAAAGCTTCTTGGCCTTCTCGCCTTTCCCTTCTCAACTGTCTAATGGTTCTTTCAATTTCTGGGTCAAGCGGTCAGAGTTCAACGCTTCTGGTTCATCTCATGTAGTTTCTGAGAACCTGAAAAAGAAGAAAACAAAAACAATAAGTACAAAGAAATTAGATACAAGTAACATATCTAACCCCAAAACGAATAGTGAAAGATAAATAAGTCCCCGGCAACGGCGCGCCAAAAACTTGACCGGTGCGTAATCACAAGCGTATAACACAAGCGCACGTATCGTTCAAGTAGTATAAAAAGTATCGATCCCACGAGGACTTAATACCTAATCTATTAATTTTATGAGGTCAAATGATTACTAGTATCTAACAGGTTGATTGATTGATTTTAAATGGTGATGATTTTAAATTTAAAAACAAGTAAATAAAATTGCACGAAAGTAGGTTTAAGAAAATTCAAATTTATAAAACTATCTAGGGTTGTGAATCTTTCTAATATCTTTTAAAAGTTGAAGTGATTATTTCATGTTTGTGTAATAAATCGGTTTACTAACCTGGAACACGAAATTATGCGAAAGCCTCTGTCGATGGTCAGACGCAAATACCCAGTATAACCCAATTGAACCATATGTCTATGTCAACGAAATTACCTGGATTCATTAAGTTTAAGTTCCAATTATGGCTACCCCCGCCCGACAGGTATATGTCTATCCTGTGAGGAAATCTATTAAAGGGTTATATATCCTCAAGGAAGATCGTGGGCTATTAAGTCTAAGGCTGAAACCTAAAATTCCTTTGTCAAGTTTATTTTAGATTTACCAGATCAATCTTATTAGTGGCCAATTAACAAGATGCATTAAGCTTAAGACTTAATAAGTAAACCTTTAAATTACCCAACTATAAAATAACCCCTTATAAACCGGTGATATTAGAAGTCATCACAACCCCAGATAACTAACTTAGTTACGACACATAACTAGGGCTAGTAAAACTTAAAAGTAAAAGACATAAAGTAAAAATGGTGAAAAGTAATTGTGGTAAAGTAAATGACGGAAAGTAAATGCTGAAATTAAATACTGAAAAGTAAATGCTGAAAAGTAAATTACTGAAAAGTAAATGCTGAAAAGTAAATTGCTGAAAATAAATTGCTGAAAAGTAAATAAAGTAAAAGTACAATAAAAGAAAATGCTGAGGTAAAATGATCCACTTTTATTACTTCTATTTTAGATATCTCTCTTAATATAATATATTAACTTTGCATGATAATTACCAACTAGTCATATTGGCGGTATCCAGATTAATTCAAATTAATAATTAAATACCAACTGACCAATCAGGCAGTATCTAGTTTAGTCAGGTTAAAACCAATTTAAATAATTACCAACCGACCAATATGGCGATATCCTCATTAAGTCAGGTTTTAACTAGTTTATATATTATAATTAAGGGAGATTAATCTAAATATTAGTAATACAAGTTTTACCTTTTACCCCAGCAAAGGGGAGTTACTCATCATTACTAAAAAGTAAAAACTGAAAATTAAAGAAAGAAAAGTACTGTGCGTAAAAGTAAATTGCGGAAAGTAAAAACTGAAAAGTAAAGAAAAGAAAGTGCGCAAGCGGAAATTAATTACTGAAAGCTGTAAATAAACAAACAAGATACAATCTTCTTAGTATTCTTAAGGAATTCCTTAGAAGAAAGTATGAATTACAAATAAAATGGCTTGGTATTTTTAGGCAAAATTTTACCTCCATCAAATCATCCACCAAATCCATTATTATTGCTCCACTAAACGCTCCACTAATTGCTCCACCAAATCCATTATTAATTGCTCCACTAATTGCATATCTTGTTTGGTGGTGATTTGATAATTTTTATTATTTATTTATTAATTTATTTTTTGGATTGAAAATGACTTTAATAATTACACACAACACACTTCTGGATGGTTTATCAATTTCGAGCATGAAATCTTTAGAATTCGAAATTATTTTGTCTTTAAAGGTTGTATTCTTTGAGTCTTCTTTAATCTGGAACTTGAATCAGCTCAATCTCCGATATCGGAGTAAAAGGTTATACCCAAAATACGACAGATGCGTAAAATTGGAATTTCCAAAATTGCACTTCATTAAAACGCCCTTTCAAGTTTCCAATCTCCAAAATTAATATGTCAAGTCCAATTTTTGCCCTTATTTGACCCACATTTCGTCCTAAATGATTTCATTTTGTCCAAATATTTTTTTATCTGCAAAATAAACTAAAACACATCAAAACGTTCATCAAACCCGAGAAACTAAACAAAATATTAAGTAAAAGGGGCGTTAATATTGATATATTTTCCGCTCATCAAGGGGATAGCCAAATTAACCCCATAAGCCTCTGACTATTTAACCAATAATAGAAACTAATAAACTTTTCTTTATATGACTATAATCTGTGTGGGACCGTAGCCCAACTCAAGAACATAGAAAATAAACTCAATATTAATTACTGTATTTAATAATAAACGTTTTATAATGACTACACACGACCATGACTTATACAAGACTCACACTTGACTATAACTGAACTCGCACTATGTTTCTAACTCATACGGGTGGACTCCATCCCTAGTGACTGCACCAGCATCCATCCTCCCGAGCTCGTCCTTCGAGAAACCTGCAAGATACAAAAACTAGAGTGGGGGTTAGATCGCTATACGATCTAAGTGAGTGGACTAAAAATGAAAAATTATTATAAAAACATTGGGTTCTAAACCGAAAATTCATGAAATAGCTTAATAATAAAATTAGTTTCTGCTTTAAAATTCTGAATCTCTTATAAAACTGCTGTTTCTAGAAACTTTCTTTTCTAAAAGCTATTTCTGAAAACTGTACCTGAAAACTAAAAACTTTTTCGGAAAACTGTAACTGAAAACTAAAAAATCTTTCTGAAAACTGTGTCTCTCTCTGAAAAAATTGACGTGTGAGGGCGTTACGTATTGTCGTCCCCCCATACACCTAACTATAGCCAGCAGTGCAAATTCATGACATTGGGGCGTTACGTATCGTCGTCCCCCAAAGAATGCCACTATTGTCTCTGAAACTGGTGGTCTTGGGGCGTTACGTATCGCTGTCCCCCAAGCCACAAACTAGAATTGGGGGTGCAGATCTATGCTACCACCCAAGCTCTGAACTAGAGTCCAGGTACACGAACCTATGTCGTCATCCTGGCTCTGAAACTAGGATCAAGGGGCGTTATGTATCGCCATCCCCCTAGTCCTCTACATGTGGACATATTCTTTGTCCATCAATTCCATATTGTCTCATGTTACATACTGGGGTGAGTTTTTACCTCACTATCATCTGAAAAATGGTTGTAAATAAATATCTTTTTTTCTAAATCACTATCATCTGAAAAATGGTTGTAAATAAATAAAGACTAATGCCCTATGTGCTGGAAAAAATAAGTCTGAATTTATAAAGAACAAATAAATCAATAAATAAAATCAACTTAAAGAAAGAGATGTCCACTCACAGTTTTGGAATCGGGCCGGTACTGGATCCATTACCGAAAAGAGTTGCGATACCTGAGGATAATCTAGGATCGGGAACTTGATTAGTAAGTAAAGTAAATTAAATCTTAATATCTAACTAAGCTTCATGATATATCTATAGGTTATGAGGCTTGTCACAATTATACTTTGATGTAAAATATGCATATGAATTGATATGAGACCCCAATGGTGGTCTCTTACGCGCTAGAGTGAAACTGGGAGTTTAAAACTGATTATGGGAAAAATTTTGTCCAGCGTCGCGACGCAAGAAGGACCGCGCGTCGCGACGCGCACACCATATTTCCAGTCCTTATTTTCTTATTATGTCACGATGCGAAATCCTTCTTGCATCGCGACACGACCTGGGTTTCCAGGATTCTGTCCCTTTTCTTCTCCATCCATTCACCCAAAGCAACACTCTAATCATTCCCATACCAAAATCAACACTCAAAACACCATATAACATTAAATACTACATAAACCACATCATCAATTCATCAACACTCAACTTAATTTATTCATGTAACCAATAAAAGATTAAACCCAAAATTTAATAACTTTAATCCATATATCTAATCTCACAATAATCAATCCCAAGCTCATATTCTCATCAATTGGAACCCCAAACATGTTATCATCACCATAATATCACTAATATCACCAAAACCAAAAACTCAAGAATTGGGTCAAGTTTTCTTACCTCACTTTCTCTTGATTTTTCTTTAATCTTCAAGGCTTCACAACTTGTTCTTCTTCCTTGCATTATCTCTCTCTTTCTTCTCTTTCTTTTCTCTTTTCTTCTTCTTCTCCTCCTCCTTCTTCTTCTTCTTCTTTCTCTCATCTTTCTCTTACGTTTTCTCTCTTCTTTTCTTATTTTCTTTGTTTTGTTTCCAAAACTCTTAGATTTGTGAATAGTAAATTCTTTATATAGGGGGACTTAAATGATATAATTAACAATGTAGAAGAGTGTAGAAAAGTGGAGAAGTTTTGAGATTTTATCACTTGGGTCTGAAATCACTATTCATCCAAATTTTGACTTGCGTTTTTGACCTAGTTCTGGTCCGATTTTGGAAATCTGTTCAACGAGAAAGTTGTATGTCTCGATCTCAGCTTTTCGACGATATAAAATTCATAGAAATCGAAGATCATAAGAAAATGTTACGCCCCAAATACCATGGGTAGTCCAAAAGAAACACGGTACAGTCTCGTCCCGGGATTCCAAGAAATTTACCGATTGTCCCCAAAGTCATTCTACGAGCATATTTGAGTCGCATCATTATTTATTTTACGTGCCTTCATCCCATACGTAACAATATCGCTGTAGGCAGTAGTAAAAACTATCGGTCGTTACACTTTCGCCTTACGTTGTCCCAAAACAACACCTACAGCAAAATCACTGGCATCGCACATCACTTCAAAAGGGAGCGTCCAATCAGGTGCTACTATGATGAGAGTAGGAAACTTTCGTTTCAAGATCTCAAAATCATGGTGGCATTCTTTGGTGAAGTGAATGTCACGTCTTTCTCCAGTAGATTGCATAATGGTTTATCAATCTTGGAGAAGTCTTTGATGAATCTCTTGTAAAATCCTGCATGCCCGAGAAAATTTCGAATCCCTTTAACGGATGATGGCTGAGGTAGTTTTTCTATTGTCTCAATCTTTTCTTTGTCTACCTCGATTCCTTTCTATGAGATCCGATGTCCAAGGACATTGCCTTCCTGCACCATGAAGTGCAATACCAGATTGGTGTCTTCGCATCTTTGTAACACTTTTCCCAGATTTTACAAGCACTGGTCGAAAGAGTCTCCAAACACCGAGAAGTCATCCATGAAGTCTTCCATTCTTTGTTTTATCATGTCTGAAAAGATGGCAATCATGCATTGTTTAAACATGGCAGGAGCATTACAGAGTCAAAATGGCATCATGTGGGAAGCAAAATTACCATACAAGCATGTGAAAGTGGTTTTCTTCTGATCTTCTAGGGCGATGACAATTTGATTGTACCCAAAGTATCCATCCAGAAAGCAGTAGTAATCATGCCCCGCCAGTCTGTCTAGCATCTGGTCAATGAATGGTAGCAGGAAATGATCCTTTTGTGTTGCTTTGTTCAGCCTCCTGTAGTCCATACAAACTCTCCATCCAGTCACTGATGAGTGGTAATTATATCACTATTACCCACTCATTTAACCTAAAATTTTGTATAGTTTCTCGAGTTTTATGAACGTTTTGATGTGTTTTTGTTTATTTTACAGATAAAAATAATATTGAGAAATAATGGAATCAACTCGGGGCTAAAATGATAAAATCCGGAGCAAAAAAAGGCAAAAAAGAAAATTTACTGTACGCGTCACGAAGTGTAGTCCTAAATTTCAATTTTACGCAAGTTTGGTATTTTGGCCATTACCTTTTCATCCGATATCCGATTGAGCTGATTCAAGTTGCAGAGTAAAGAAGACTAAAAAAGCTAAAACTTTGAAGTTTTAAATATTTTCGAATTCCGAAGTTTTCAAGACCGAAATTAACGAAAAAGCCAATGTATTTTGTGTAATTACTAAAGTCATTATCAAAAATAAAAAAAAATGGAAAATGACAATTTACAATTGTCAAGCTTCCACAAAACATGCTTGCATGTTTGGTGGAGTATTTTTTGGAGTGTCTTGTGGCATGTTTGGTGGAGTGTTTGGTGGAGCAATTGGTGGAGAAATTGGTGGAAGCCTTTAGATTTGCCTATAAATACCAAGCCATTTTATTTGTAATTATCATGCTCTCCTTAGGTTTTTGAAAGGAATTTAATGATTGCATCTTGTTTGTATTTATTTTTAGTATTTAATTTATGCATTTTTATTTTCAGTAATAGTAGTAGTTTTTTTTTCTTCTATTTTCTTTTATGGTTAGTAGTTAGATTTCCGCTGGGGCAAGGGTGAAGCTTTTATTATTTGAATTTAGATTAATCTCCTTTAATTATAATATGGAAATTATAATTCAAACTAAAAGGTTTACCGCCATAATGGCTGGTTTTATTTATTTGACATAATGTGACACTGCCTATATGGCCGGTCTTTAGGTGACAGATGATTACGGCGTATATGGCTGGTTTATGGACAAATAATGATACCGCCTTTATGGCTGATTGGACTTAATTGGAAATCTGACTTAATGAGGATACCGCCTATATGGTCGGTTGGTAATATCACTGATAAATTCCATATTATAATAAATGAGATTTCAAAATTAGAAATAGTAAAGGTGGATCCCCCAACCCCCAACATTTTATTTTTATTCTAGGGAAGTGATGAAACACAATATCCACACACTTAATAATTGATTTTCTTTTTATGGGTAATTCTTTACTTTGTTTATTGAGTCTTAAGCTTAATGCTTCTTGTTAATTGGCCATTAATAAGATTGATTTGGTAAACTTAAAATGAACTTGACAAAGGGATCTTAGGTTTCAGCCTTAGACTTAATAGCCCACGATCTTCCTTGAGGATAGATAACCCTTTAATAGATTTCCTTACATGACAGAAATATACCTGTCGGGCGGGGGTAGCCACTTTTGGAACTTGAACTTAATGAATTCAGGTAACTTGGTTAACATAGACATATGATTAATTAGGTTATTTGGATATTTACATCTGACCATCGACAGAGGCTTTTGCATATCTTCGTGTTCCAGGTTAGCAAACTGACTTATTACATATATATAAGAGAATCAATTCATCTTTAGGATAATATTGTGTGGAATCACAACCCTAGATCTTTGTGTCTTTTATTTATTTTTCTTTGTATTTTCTTTTGTTTATTTTATTTAAGCAAATCCACATTCAACCAACCAAAAGCAATCATTCTCTTCTCTCTTAATTAGATACTTGTAAATAAATAGTATCAATAATTAATAACAATAGTAGGAATTAAGTCCTCGTTGGATCGATATTTTTATACTACTTGAACGATACGTACGCTTGTGTTATACGTGTGTGATTACGCACCGGTCAAGTTTTTGGCGCCGTTGCCGGGGACTTATTTTTCTTGAGTTATTAATTTTGAAGCTATCTAATTTACTTGTATCTAATTTTCTTTTTATCTGTAATTTTTATTTCTTTCATTTATTTTTTTTCAGGTGGTTGAAATGGAACAATATTGGGAGATTACGAGCTTTACTAGAAGAAGATACACCCCAATTCAGGGAGCAACAATCCGGTTTTCTGAGGCCTGTTGTCCAGCCCAACAATTATCACTGGATGTCAGAACCAATTAATTCTACATTTGCTCAACAGAACGAAAATGGGGAGATGTGTAATATGTGATGGTAACCACCCGAGCGATCAATGTATATACCTTTCAGAGTTGCAGAATTATTGGAATCATTCAAGGTACGAAGAACCATCATATTTCACTGAACCTTATTCTCAATCTTATCCACCATCCACAATGATCTTCATCAAGAAAAATAACTATCAGAGGAAGATCAGATGATTCACATGCTCAGAGATTGGTTCAAGGAACGGGAAGCTCAAATTGATGCACAATTTCATTGTCAAGCAGAATCCATACAGAGAATGACATATCAAATCAGACAATTAACAGAAAACCAGAGCTACATATCTCAAGAAGCATTTTTAGACGAAACTGACAAAGCCTTGGAGTACCAAGCATTTCATAATGACACATTGACAGATGAAGAGACTGAGCAGTATCAAGAACCAAAGGTATCATTTCAGGAGCTCAAACCAGCAAAATCTCTGTTTGATTTTTATTCTGACTCTGACGAGGATGAAAAAGCTGAACTGTTTATAGCAACTGCACCAATAAGGGATGATCAAACTTCCCATCTTCAAAATGAAGATCTTGGAGCTTCCATTGCACAAATGTTTGAAGAAGATCTACTTGAGCCAGTTAAAGATGATGAAGACCTAAAATCAGATACTTTGTTACATCATCAGGTTGATACTTATATAGCAAGCATTTCACAGATGACAGATGAAGAATTGAATGCGGAAATCCTAAAATACATCTTTGAAGAAAATATGGAGCAAGAAGCAGAGAAAATGAAAGAGCAAATGTCTGACCTTATTGAAGATCTAGTGCATTCAGGGGAAACGTCACTGTTTTAGGGAGTACAAATCAAAGATATCACCCAGAAGCTTGACAGAATGGAACTCCCATTCCAAGTCAAGCACCATACAAGACCTCATGGTTTTCTTTCTTTCTTTTCAGGAACTACTGGAACGACAAAGATTAAAAAGTTGGCACGAGCACTGAATGAGAGAAAATTCTTTTTGCCACTTTACCGTTGGAAGAGACCTTTCAAAAGCAACGCTCTTGGGATTGTCTTTAATCGGACATCCAAAATGACGCTAAAACCTCATTTACAGATTGATTTCAGTCACGTCTGGCTGAAGACGAAAAATTCAGCACTAGTAGGGAAGCAGCCCATGCAATTTTTTGTAATTTTTGTTTTCATATTTTGTGTATACATGTTGTAGAGTTTTTAATTTTGTGTGTTAGTTTTTCAGGGAAAAGCACAAATTGAGCATTTAAGAAGGAATGATGTTTGGCAATCACAGAAACGAGAGCTAATTCATTAGTGATGGCTGAGTAAAGAATGGATTCTTGAGACGCATTCTAATGAATTTATACTAAGCGAGTGGCGTATTGAGTACACAATTTTGTTGCTTTAATAATTGTTTTGGTTTGATTTTCCGTTGTAATTATCTTTATTTTCGCCTACAGGATCTAGACTTTTTGACCTTTCATGATTTATTTTATTTAGCTAACAATCATCCTTTGGAAGATACTAGTGCTATTATTTTTACTCACCATTTTCAGGTGTTATAAATTCAACTCATCATTGCACTTTTGAAGACATCCAGAGTAAAACATGGAAACCACTTCAAGAAGACGAGTTGAAAACATATGTGTGTTTTGCGATACTAGTGTTGGTGCTAAACCACAATACGTAGCAGCATCATATGAATGTTGGACAATTATGACCCATAGCGTCACTATTTGTACAGATCATGGTGTTGTTGTATAAATTAACTATGTGACAAAGAGATTGCACTCTTATCATTTGTGATTAGATCACCTAGATGTATAAATGATAGGAGGTCCATATGATTAGTTCCTGGATTGAGATGATATGAGACAGTATCAGTCCACGAAGGATTAATCATTAAATATCCCTAGTCGTAGTATTATCGAGATTGGACATTGATAATGCGGAATAGACTAGTATTACACTTGTGCGTGTTATGTGAGATCATAACGGCACATAGTTCTCATATATTTGGGTATAGGATACTCATGCAAGTGTAATAGGAGGTTGTGTTTTACCGATGGTTCAGAAAATAGCTTCGCTCTGGATAGACCCCTCGGAATTCCATTGGTAGTATGACTATGTGTCTATGGAAGTCCGATATCAGGGTAGGTGTATTTGGTCTTAACCTGAGACTTGCATCGCTAATACTTGCGACAATCGGTATGCTTTAGTTTTGGTCGTCCAGGGCTTTAACAGGTTCTGTGTACGCCTCTGCTGGGTATATCGAGAATCGTAGTGTATTGGGTGTGATGTCAAGACGGAAGTATCACTCCAGTCATAGTGGAGATGATGTCACGTAGGATACGGTACTAGTGCTCTTAAGTACTGCAGTCATCGGGATATTATGACTAGGTCATGTATGTCCGATAATAGAGACTAGTTACCAGACATCCGACATGTGCTTCGTACGGGGCAGACACATTCCAGCCCCAGGCCTAGCACGTGACAATCCGATACTGGATCGCAATACGCAATACTACGTATACTACACCTGACATAGATTATATATTCCAGTAAGAATATTTCTGGAGAATTGGGTAGGCACAGTGCTTTGCTAGAAGCCAACCATGTCTTGTAAATCGGTAAGCACGTGGTACGAGGTGCGCACGTATTCGGATAATCCGATGACCGTATTTACTGCCAACATATCCAGGGATCTCTTGGGTCGCTTCCCAAAGATTCACCGATGACAGTTGATTTAAATTAGTATTAATCTGGGATTAATTAAGAGAGAAAATTAATCTGGGATTAATTAAGATGGAGAGAAAATTAATCTGGGATTAATTGAGGTATTATTTAATCTGGGATTAAATGTGTTCGGAAGAGAGAGAACGCGATTAATTTGGAATTACTCGGTAGAATAAATTTGATAGTTAAATTTGATTTTTCTATTTAATTTATTCGTATGGGCTAAAATTAATATATCGATATATTAAAATGAATTGGATTTCATTACGAAAAAAGTTGGACTTTAATACGACGAACGAATTAATTTAGAATTAATTCGTAAATGACGTTCGAAATATATTTACGAGGCATCGTTATTTAATTAAATTAGATTTAATTATTAGCGACGAAAGTTCGTTTAATCGGATTAAACGGAACCGAGCCGCGGCAAATGTTCGTAGAGACATTTTGAGTTTTGAATTCAAAATAGTGGGGCCCACTTCATACATGTGAAGTGGTGGTTGGAAAGTTGTTGGCATTTATGCCAAAACCACTTACTTTCCAACTACTTGGTTTAGGTGAAACCAAATTACCCCAACTACATGGTTTTGGTGAAAAGGGTAAAAACCCTTTAACAAAACCCTAGCTCTCTCTCTTCAAACTAATGCTTCACACAAAACACATTTTGGAACAAAAGGAAAACCCTAATGGACCTCCATGGGCGTGAGCTTCATGTCCTTCTTCTCTTGATTTTGTGGCCAAGATCAACAAAGCTAGCACTTGGAGAAATCAACTAAGGTGATAGGGAAACAACTTCAAAAGCTTGGAATCAACAAAGGAAGGATCTTGGAGATCTTCAACTCAAAGCTTCGAATCAACAAAGGAAGCATCTTGGATCTTGGATCTTCTTCTCAAAATTTTAAAAGCTCAAATCCATTCAATGTAAGTAATTCCGCAACTTATTTTGAATTTATGAACATGTTTTCATGCTTATTAGATCCTTGGCATGTTCTAGGAACACCAACAATGGTATCAAGAGCCAATTTTAAGCATGAAAATTTTAGGGTTCATGAGACTAAAATTTGGGGCTTTTATGTTTTGAGCATGATTTCTTCCAATTGATGCTTTGAGCATGCTTAGATTATGTTAACTTAGAGTTTTGCATGATTAGATTTGAAATAAATTGATTGGATCAAAAATTAAAAAATTTTTAAGGTGGCCGAATACTATGTGCAGTGAACTGTGCAGTTTTTGATTTTTTGTAACATGAAATGATGTGTTTAAATGCATGTTTAAATGTTGATTGTTGGTTTGATTAGATTAGAATCAAAGTCAATAATGTTTATGTTAAATCAAAGAGCATGTTGAGCATGAAATGATGATTTTAGGATTCAATTTGTGTTGAGCATGAAATGATGTATTTTGGCTTCAATTTGTGTTAAGCATGAATTGACGGATTAAGCATGATTAATTAAGTTAATTGGTATTTTGGAAATATTGAGTTTAATTAATTAATCATGGCTAATACACTTTAATTAAAATAATTGTGATATTTAGAAATTATAATTATGTTAATAAGCCTTTAATTATGTAATGGGCTAAAAGTGTGTATTTGGGCTTAATGGGCTTGGTTTAATAAGTTTGGTTTTGGACTTTTGGATTGGATCCAATTGGGCCCAAAACCAATTCCATAAAGTCCAAATACATCACTTGGCCCTTTAAAGAATTTTATTGGGCCTTGGCATTTTCGTTTTGATCCATTATGGCCAAAGCCCATGCCTTAAGAATCAATTAAAAGCCCATTGGACTTTAATTGAAATGACATTGGATGTTATTGGGCCTTTGAGACCCATTAAGATTGGATTTGGAATCCAAGTCTTTAAGGCTTATAAGTAAGTGTATATATTTAATTTGGAATTAAATTGGAATTAGTATTGAATACAAATAATTGGATTTAAAGTTGTAGTTCAATATAATTCAAGAATACTTACTTTGAGTATTTATTCTTAAACGAGTTTGACTCACGCAAATCAAATCGTTGTATGAACATTATATGGTCATTAATTCAAAGATTAATTAATTGGATTAGATTGATTGAATAACATGATTTGTATGAATACGTGAATGTGTTGTATGAATAATGTATATCGGATGGATATTAGAAGGGCAGGGCATTTTGGAAATTGTTGTAATAAGTTTAGATTTTATTAAATTGGACCTACGTGTCCAGCCTTTTATCTCCTCTCTCATTGTATTTCTCTTCTCACCTATTCCCCTCAATGTAAATGAGGTTTCTTTATTGTATTTTTAATTGGTAGAAGTTAGAATAGTTCTAGCCGGGGAGAGGAAAGGAGTGATTTGTTCTAGGAACAATTTGTGACATATCCATCCGCATATCATTACTATTTATTATTTATTTATACGCGCTTTATTATATATTTAGAATGCATGTTTAAGGGTGTATGATGATGAGACCTTAACAAAGATAATAAATTGGTTGCCAATTTGCACGAAAAAACCCTCAAATCATATTAAGCGTTTTTCCTTCCGTTGAGTGATTCTTACTCAAGATCCAAAGTTGGCATTGGTTTGTTGGCCAAAGTCAAGACCTTTGTCAATTGCGGATGTGTTTGAATCATGAGAGTTTTGTTCTATATCGGTGTCTTGTCCAAGTTGTGATTTGTTGGCCAAAGTCAAGATCACTTCTTGTCCATCGACATTGATTACGAAGCTTTCCATGTCAATGGGTTCCGCTTAACTGGATCATTAAGTTTGTTGTGCCAAAGCCAAGGCTTAGTTGATTCAGAGGAAAAAGGTTAGGTATATATTTGATATATTGGCATATATAAGATATATGTTTCGGACTTGGATGTCCACCTACTGGATCTAGGAATTGGATGAGATCCAATTGATCTTAGAGATCTACCTAGTTAAGTATCATACAATTTGTTGGCCAAAGTCAAGATTGTGTGTTATTTAACGGGATCCTAGCCCACTAGGAAACTAGGTTTCCCGAGTACTCGACAGAGGGTTAGAGGCTCGCCGAAAAATAGTGGGAGGCAAGAATTAAATTGCAATATTCGTTTAGATACTTGCCATACGCGCTCAATCAATACCATTCGTCAAATAAATTAATGTTAGTTGGACTAATATTTAATAGTTGTTTTAATTTAACAGTTAGACTGTATTCAACTACTTCATTTATAGTTGATTATATAATTGGATTATAGTAATCAATATATTTGGATTTTACCATCATTTATAATGATTATATAATTGGATTATAATAATCAATATATATTTGATTTTAACCAATAAAATTGTAATAAGTTATATAGTTAGACTATAGTAATCATTACATTAGATTGTACCTGAAATCGTTGATTAAATAGTTGGACTATTAGAATCAAGATTAAATTGAAAGATTAGTGTTTAAAACATTATCTTAGGGAAAATGTGTTTAGACGACTTTAATTGGGAATAAAATTTCAGGATGGTCCTGGAAACTAATAAGTTACTTTATTTGATAAAATAACATATTAGGCCTAAGCCCAGAGTTAAGTAAATAGTAGAGCATGATCTTTGGAAGATTCATGTGATGATAACTTTAATGCTTAATTCATTATGCTTGCGATAATGACTCCTTAATTTCTTAATCAGAAGTAATGATTAGATCCTTAAAGTATGATAATGAAATTGAAGGATCTTCATAGATCTATTCTTAGATCTTAGAAGTATTGAATTGCAATAAACAACTCTTGGAGAGTTAATGACTATTCTCAAGGAGACCAAAGTCAAAGTTTGCAATAAGGCAAGTAGCGCAAGGCGCATCTTACTTCAATATTCTAGAAGGCCAAGGCTTGGCCAAAGACTTCTGGAATGTGAAAAAGGGCAAAGGTAAAATCATTATAATCTTCTAGAAGATAAAAGACATATCCTAAGATGTCTTGCCTAAATGTGTTATAAACATTATGACCCATAGCGTCACTGTGTTTGTAATGATATGTATTATTGTACAAAATTAACTATTTAATAATAGAATTGCCTTTTGCCGGTTTTGTAATTTATATTTACTTTGACATATAAATGGCAAAAGTCCATATGATTAGTTCCGTATTGAGATGATATGAGACAGTATCAATACATAAAGTTTAATCATTAAATATCCCTAGTCGGAGTATTATCGAGATCGGACATCGATAATGCGGAATAGACTAGTATTGCATTTGTGCATGTTGTGAGGGCACAACGACATAGTTTCTCATATATTTAAGTATAGGATACTTATGCAAGTGCGATAGGAGGTTTGTTTTACCGAGGGTATGAAAACAGCTTCGCTCTGGATAGACCCACGAGCGGAATCCCATTGGTAGTATGTCTGCGTGTCTATGGAGGCCGCATCAGGGTAGGTGTATATGGTCTTAACCTGAGACTTGCATCGCTAGTACTTGCGATAATCGGTAAACTTTGGTTTTGGTGGTTGGGGACTTTAACCGGTTCTGTGTTCACACCACTTCTGGGTTTATCAGGAATCGTAGTGTAACTGGGTGTGATGTCAAGATGGAAGTATCACTTCAGACATATTGAGTTGATGATCGCGCAGGACACAGAACTAGTACTCTATAAAAGGTTGCAACCGTCGGGACAATATGACCAGGTCCAGATTGTCCGATAAAAAGAGACTATTGTTTGATGTCCGATATATGTTTCGTACGGGGCAGACACACACTTCCAGCCCCAGTCTAACATGTGATCGTTCGATACTGGATCGATGTAGCGATACTAACGGTATACTACGCTTGATATAGATCTAATATTCCAGTAAGAATATTTCTGGAGAATTGGGTAGGCATGGCGCTTTGCTAGAAGCCAACCTTGTCTTGTAAATCGGTAAAAACGTAGTACGAGGTACGTACGTGTTTGGATTATCCAACGACCGTATTTACTGCCAACATATCCGGAGATCTCTTGGGTCGCTTCCTGAAGATTCACCTATGATGTTTGATTCGAACTTTATTATCTTGGATTAATAACGGAGAAACTTTATCTTGGATAAAATGCCTTATTAGGAGAGAGAGAGAGATCGATTAATTTGGAATTAATCGATAAAATAATATATTCGATATATTATTAAACGAAATTAGATTTCGACGCGAAAATTAAAATTGGATTTTTATTCGGGCAAACGAATTAATTTAGAATTAATTCATTAGCGAACTGAATAGTAATTTCGCAAGGCGTAATTATTTAATTCACGTCGCGACGGAATACGTTAATTCGAATTAGCGAAACCAAGCCCGAAAGTGTTTGCGGACACATCGTATTTTGAATCGAGTGGTATCCGCAAATCGCATCGCGATATCTCATTACTTGATACGAATAGATGATGATGTTGTATCTAGTCACCTTTAAGGGATGATACATTGTCTCTAATCTCAAAGTAATGTAATGATGGCAAATGATGAATTTTATTTTGGAGGGAAAACCTTTCACGTTTTTGAAGGGTTTTTGATTAAAAAATTCGTTTTGGTATTTGATATCATTATTTTACTTGCTTTTCATTTTTCCTCACTCACGTTTTTGGTAACAAAAGGGAAAAAGAAACCAAAAGGGTTTACACTCCTCTCTCTTCTTTTCCTTGCTCACGCCGTGAGCTTCCAACCAAAGGCATAAAATGTTTTTCATTCTCCATTTTTGCTAGCACAAGCAAGGATCAAAAGAGGTGATAGGGAAACCACCTTGGAGCTTGGAACACTTGAAGATTTGCAGCTTCTCTTCATCTTCTTGCTTGGCCGAAACTTCTACCTTGGAGGCTCAAGGATCCTCTTCACCACATTTTCGTCACAAAGCTTTGTAAGTATGTTTCCGCCATCCTTCAAGCTTTGCATGTATGTTACTTGTATTTCTATGGCTTAATCTTTCTTTGGGACTAATTATAGAAACCAACAATGGTATCATTGTGAGCCATGTTTAAGCATGAAATACATTAAGGTTAATTTGGGGAAAATTGATTGAAGCATGTTCTTTTGAATTGGATGCTAAAGTATGCTTATATGCATGTTATTTGATATATTACATGATCAATTTAAGAAAAATGCATTGGATGATTTTTCCCCAAAATGTTTTCTTGGCCGAATGTGGAGGTGCTTCCATTGATTTGGAATTTTTCATGCACAAGCTTATTTGATGACTTAAGCATGATTACATGTATGATATATGATATAATACATGATCAATTTTAAAAAAAATGCATGGATGATTTTTCCCCAAAATGTTCCTTTGGTCGAATGTGAGGTACTTCCATTAAGTTGAATTTTTGCATGCACAAGTTCATTGGATGATTTGAGTGTGCTTAAATGTTTGTAATATGATGTATTACATGATCAATTTTGAGAAAATTGTATTGATATTTTTTCCCCAAAATTGATGCCTTGGCCGAATGTGTAGGTCATTTATTGATTTGGAATTTTTCATGCACAAGTTTATTAGATAACTTAAGCATGATTAAATGTATGATATTTGATGTAATACATGATCAATTTTGAGAAAAATGCATTGGATGATTTTTTCCCTAAAATTGATGCTTGACCGAAAATGGAGGTCTTTTTACTTTATGAATTTTTGCTTTTAAGTTCATTAGATGACTTAAAATCAATATGGATAATAGATTAGTGATTCAATTGGATTGAAAAAAAAATCGAACCGCAAAAATCTCTCTTGGCCGAATACAACATGACATGTTAATGGACTTGATTTTTTTTCAAATAAATGTTAGATAAGTGTTTTTGAACAATTGATGATTAATGAATTAAATTGGTGTTTTTGAAATATTTGGTTTAATGAATTAATCATGCAATTACACTTTAATTAATTGAATTTTAAAATTTGGAATATTAAAATTTAATTAATGGGCTTTTATGTTTAATTGAGGCTGGGCCCAAAGCTACTGCAGGGGTGAGGAAGAAGAAACATAAGAAAAAGGGTAAAGGCAAGTTGAAAAAAGCTTCTGGGAAGCCAAGGGACAAGTCTCAAGATGTCTGCCTCAAATGCGGCAAGAAGGGTCACTGGAAACGTGACTGCCGAATGGGCAAGGGACACAAGGAGGATATCAAGGCAGGCAAGGCACTAGCCTCTGGTATGTTGTTATTGAGATAAATATGACTACTTCTAGTTTTAAAAATTGGATTTTTGATTCTGGTTGTGCTGCTCATATATGTACTAATTTGCAGGATCTGCAGAATAGCAGGATGCTGACTTCAGGGGAGATTGACCTACGAGTCGGAAACGGAACTCCAGTTGCTGTTTTGGCTGTAGGGACTTTTTTTTTGGAATTGCCCTCTGGGCATATGCTTAAACTTTTGAACTGTTATTATATACCTAGTTTGACTAGGAATATTATATCTGTATCTTTGTTAACCCAGCATGGGTACCCTTTTGTATTTAGAAACACTGGGTGTTATTTATATAAAAATGATGCAGAAATTTGCACTGCTGTTGCAAATAATGGCCTTTATATTTTGAATATAAATGAATCTCCTAAACATAAAAAAAAACAAAAGGCTCAAAAGGAGTAATCTAAAAGATGAAGCTTACATATGGCATTGTCGTCTAGACACATCAACAAGACTCGCATATCCCACTTTCGAAGAGGTGGATACTTGGACGGATTTGATCTTAATTCATATGATGTCTGCGAATCTTGTCTTTTAGGCAAAATGCCTAAATCACCTTTTAATGGTAAAGGTGAACGTGCCACAGAACTTAGCGCCCTCGTTCATAGTGACGTATGTGGGCCCATGTCTAGCCAGGCTAGAGGTGGATATCATTACTTCGTAACCTTTACGGATGATGCATCTCGTTATGGTTATGTATATCTAATGAGACACAAGTCGGAAACTTTTGAGAAATTCAAAGAGTTTCGACACGAAGTAGAAAAACAAACAGGCAAGAGTATTAAGACATTGCGGTCGGACCGTGGTGGCGAATACTTAAGTTATGAGTTTCAAGATTACTTGAAAGAAAATGGTATTCTTTCACAGTAGACTCCTCCTGGAACACCGCAATTAAACGGTGTCTCTGAACGGAGAAACCGTACCTTGTTAGACATGGTAAGGTCGATGATGAGTCGCACTGAGCTACCTATATCCTTCTGGGGATACGCTTTAAACAGTGCAATACTTATTTTGAATAAGGTTCCGTCAAAGTCTGTTGAACAGACTCCATATGAGATATGGACAGGGAGGAAACCAGGTTTCTCTTTCCTGAAGATTTGGGGATGCTGGGCATATGTTAAACGTTTGGAAGGTACCAAACTAGAACCCAAATCAGATAAATGCCTTTTCGTGGGATATCCTAAGGAAACCAAAGGATATTACTTCTATCACCCACAAGAGAACAAAGTATTTGTTGCTCTACATGCATTTTTCCTTGAAAAGGAATTCCTAGATGCAGTGGTAAGTAGAAAAGTAGAACTTGATGAAAATCGTAGTGATACTGTTCCTGGCAATGAATCAACGACGGAACATGAACAGACCATCCAGGATGAGTCTGTATCACAATCTTTATATACACAAGGACCGCGGTGGTCGCGAGAGTCAGGACAGTACCTGAGAGTATGGGTACCTGATCTCGCCTCATGTGGATATTAATCTTATTGAGGATAATGAACCGTCTACGTGATGAGGAATAACAGGATATTGATTCCGCTTTATGGCAAGAAGCCATGAGTCCGAGATGGATTCCATGTATGCCAACCAAGTTTGGACACTGGTTGATGCACCAGAAGGTGTAAAACCTATTGGATGCAGATGGATCTTCAAGAAGAAGACCGACATGGATGGCAACGTGCAAACATACAAAGCTAGGCTTGTAGCAAAGGGGTATCGTCAACAATATGGTGTTGATTATGACGAAACTTTCTCACCCGTTGCCATGATTAAATCCATTCGGATAATGCTTGCAATAGCTGCATATTTCGATTACGAGATATGGCAGATGGACGTTAAAACTGCTTTCCTAACGGAAACCTTTTGGAGGATGTTTATATGCAACAAGCCTGACGGTTTTATCGTACCTAGACTTGCAAACAAGGTTTGTAAGTTAAATCGATCCATTTATGGATTGAAGCAAGCATCACGATCATGGAATCAGCGTTTTGATGAAATCATAAAAGAATATAATTTCGTGCGAAAGGAAGATGACCCTTGTGTATACAAGAAGGTTAGTGGGAGAGCACTGACTTTTATTGTCCTTTATGTCGACGATGTATTGCTTATAGGCAATGACATTCCCATGCTAACGTCGGTGAAAGCTTGGCTTTCATTAAAATTCTCCATGAAAGATCTGGGAGAAGCAGCCTTTATTCTGGGAATAAAGATCTACCGGGATAGATCTAGAAGCTGCTTGGACTCTCCCAGAGTACATATATTGACAAAGTGTTGAAGTGATTCAGCATGGATCAATCCAAGAAGGGATTGATGCCAATGTTACGTGGTATATTCTCTATCTAAGGACATGTGTCCTAAGACACAAGAAGAGAGAGATAACATGAGTCGGATACCGTTCGCCTCGGCAGTCGGATCGATCATGTATGCCATGATATGTACACGACCTGATGTGTCATATGCTTTGAGCATGTGCAGTCGCTATCAGGCCGATCCAGGTGAAGGTCACTGGATGGAAGTTAAGAATATCCTTACGTATCTAGACGAACTAAGGATGCTTTCTTAATTTACGGAGAAGGAGAACTTGTGGTATCTGGGTATGCCGATGCAAGTTTCCAAACCGACAAGGACGACTTCAAGTCGCAATCCGGGTACATTTTTTGTTTGAATAACGGGGCGGAGCTGGAAATCTTCCAAGCAAGATACTGTTGCCGATTCAACAACTGAAGCGGAGTACATTGCTGCGTCAAGCAGCAAAGGAGGCAGTTTGGATCCGAAAGTTCCTAATCGGATTAGGAGTAGTTCCATTAGCAGCTGAGCCCGTTCCATTGTATTGTGACAATAACGGGGCTATAGCACAAGCTAAGGAACCAAGGTCTCATCAACGATCCAAGCATGTTCTTCGGCGTTACCATCTGATTCGGGAAATTATACATCGTGGCGATGTAAAGATCGAGAAGGTCGCATCAGATAACAACATTGCAGATCCGCTGACGAAGGCTGTTTATCCGCATGTGTTTGAACGACATATACATAGTTCAGGTATTAGATGCTTGAGTGACTGGCTATAGGCCAAGTGGGAGATTGTTAGACATTATGACCCATAGCGTCACTGTTTTGTAAATGATATTGTATTATTGTACAAAATTAACTATGTAATAATAGAATTACCTTTTGCCGTTTTGTAATTTATTTACTTTGCATATAAATGGCAAAAGTCCATATGATTATTTCCGTATTGAGATGATATGAGACTATCAATACATAAAGGTTTAATCATTAAATATCCCTAGTCGGAGTACTATCGAGATCCGACATCGATAATGCGGAATAGACTAGTATTGCATTTATGCATGTTGTGAGGGTACAACGGCATAGTTCTCATATATTTAAGTATAGGATACTATGCAAGTGCGATAGGAGGTTGTGTTTTACCGATGGTACGAAAACAGCTTCGCTCTGGATAGACCCCCGCGGAATCCCATTGGTAGTATGTCTGCGTGTCTATGGAGGCCGCCTCAGGGTAGGTGTATATGGTCTTAACCTGAGACTTGCATCGCTAGTACTTGCGACAATCGGTAAACTTTGGTTTTGGTGGTTGGGGACTTTAACCGTTCTGTGTTCACCACTTCTGGGTTTATCAGGAATTCGTAGTGTACGGGTTGTGATGTCAAGATGGAAGTATCACTTCAGACATATGGAGTTGATGATCGCGCAGGACACAGAACTAGTACTCTATAAAAGGTTGCAACCGTCGGGGCAATATGACCAAGTCAGGATTGTCCGATTTAAAGAGACTAGTTGTTTGATGTCTGATATATGTTTCGTACGGGGCAGACACACTTCCAGCCCCAGGCCTAACATGTGATCGTTCGATACTGGATCGATGTATGCGATACTACGGTATACTACGCTTGATATAGATCTAATATTCCAGTAAGAATATTTCTGGAGAATTGGGTAGGCATGGCGCTTTGCTAGAAGCCAACCTTGTCTTGTAAATCGGTAAAACCTAGTACGAGGTACGTACGTGTTTGGATTATCCAACGACCGTATTTACTACTGCCAACATATCCGGAGATCTCTTGGGTCGCTTCCTGAAGATTCACCTATGATGTTTGATTCGAACATTATTAATCTTGGATTAATAACGGAGAAACATTATCTTGGATAAAATGCCTTATTAGGAGGAGAGAGAGAGGATCGATTAATTTGGAATTAATCGATAAAATAATATATTCGATATATTATTAAACGAAATTAGATTTCGACGCAAAAATTAAAATTGGATTTTAATTCGGGCAAACGAATTAATTTAGAATTAATTCATTAGCAAACTGAATAGTAATTTCGCAAGGCTTTATTATTTAATTCACGTCGCGACGGAAATACGTTAATTTGGAATTAGCGAAACCGAGCCCGAAAGTGTTTGCGGACACATTCGTATTTTGAATCGAGTGGTATCCGCAAATCGCATCGCGATATCTCATTACTTGATACGAATAGATGATGGATGTATCTAGTCACCTTTAAGGGATGATACATTGTCTCTAATCTCAAAGTAATGTAATGGTGGCAAATGATGAATTTTATTTTGGAGGGAAAACCTTTCTCACTTGTTTTTGATTAAAAAATCATTTTGGTATTTGATATCATTATTTTACTTGCTTTTCATTTTTCCTCTCACTCACGGTTTTTGGTAACAAAAAGGGAAAAAGAAAACCAAAAGGGTTTACACTCCTCTCCTTCTTCCTTTGCTCACGCCGTGAGCTTCCAACCAAAGGCATAAAATTGTTTTTCATTCTCCATTTTTGCTAGCACAAGCAGGATCAAAAGAGGTGATAGGGAAACCACCTTGGAGCTTGGAACACTTGAAGATTTGCAGCTTCTCTTCATCTTCTTGCTTGGCCGAACGACTTTCTACTACTCTGGAGGCTAAGGATCCTCTTCACCATTTTCGTCACAAAGCTTTGTAAGTATGTTTCCGCCATCCTTCAAGCTTTGCATGTATGTACTTGTATTTCTATGGCTTAATCTTTCTTTGGGACTAATATAGAAACCAACAAATTGTGGCAAACGGGGTCATTGAAGCATGATGCCGTATGGACAAAGCACATGAAGGAATTGAAGACGAGGCAGGCTCTGACTTCAAATATGTTTGTCATAAATATGTTCACTACTAGTATTAAAATTGGATTTTAAAATACTTAGTGTGATACATAAATATGCATTGATATGCAGAATCTGCTGTGAGCATGATACTGACTTCATATGAGATTAATCTGTGAATCGGAAACGGGACGACAGTCGCTGTTTTCAACCGCAGATACCTAAGTTTAGGAACTACCATTGGTGTGTACTTAAATTAGGAAACTGTTTAATGTAACTAGTTTGACTAGAACATTATCTCTATATCGAGTAAACTCGTTGCGAGTT
>SKCR01005155.1:0-208265 GCA_019454045.1 Zanthoxylum bungeanum | reverse complement strand
TCCCCTTTAAAAACATATCTAAATCTTCTATATAACAATAAAAAGATGCAATCAACAATCACATTTATAAAATACTTTAGTCTCTAAACTGTCTATAAAACCCACCAAAAAATAAAGAATTTAATTTACCAAATAATTTAAATTAACATTCTCATAATATTCAAAATACTTTAAAGTATAATAATAAAAGAGATGTACTCAAGATCATTAATTCTTTGTTCAATTATATTATTGGCAGTGGAGGGAAACAATAAAGACAATGAGTAATTGTATTGTCAATATCTTTTTAGTTTTTTTTTTGTTATTCCTTTCGTAATGACAAAATTACCCTTAATTTTTTTAGAATATTTAAAATTTATTAATAATTATGGGTTAAGACTCTTTTATCCTTACGATGTCAGCATGATTCATGATCAATTGACGGTCAACTAACGATTTGGATGAAAAAATAGTTAAATGTTAAATTTTATATAAATTTAGTAGTAAAATGTAATATGTTAATATTCATAGTACCCACTTTTTATTTTATCATAACTTTAGTAGTAAAACATAAATAACCCTTAATTATTAATGTATTAAATTACTAAATTTTAATTTATTCTTTTATTAAAATATTAAGTATTATTTTTTATTACTTATTGATTACATTTATTTATTATTTATAAATTAGGTATTAATTAATTATTAAGTTTATTGTACATACTAATTATCTCAATGTTTTATGACTAATGAGTAATGGCCACTTCATGTTATCATGGATACGTAGCTTAAAATATATTTTGCATTTGCGAATAAGCATCACATAAACTAAAACTAAATTCTTTGCCTTTGCGAAGGATTCATTGGAACATCATTAACGGCTTTATGTGATGTGATTCTCATGCTAAGCCCCTGAGCCCATTCTGACAATAATGAGGCCTATACCTCTAAGCCCAGCCCAGTGAATTGATTGGGCTATGGGCTTGCCAATTTCACTATTATTCGAAGCCCAAAGTCTAAAACTTCATCTAGAGAACATTATCTACATTCAATTGGGATAAAGCAAAGAACCACCCAAAGTTTTTGGAATATTGAACATTAACAAAAACAATTGCCTTGGCCGAGTCGTTTTTCGTTTGTCTTTTTTAGCTGATCACGTATTCGAATTCTGAAAATAAATATAAAGCTTATTTAAAAAAACAAATTCGGCTCGACCCACCTGAATTTTTTTATTTTGGGGGGCAATAAAGTGATTCCCTACTACACCTTCAACATATGAAATTACAGTTGGTCTCATCATATATATATTCAACTTCGGAAATCTAATTATTTATTCAACTTGATTCTCAAAATCATTGTTGAGGTGAGCTGGCTTGCGTCTTTAAACCTAATATTGAATTTGTGTTGTGGGGTTGATGAGAGAACAAATGCACATGCATCCACACGATACATTCACATGCAGCATGGACCATGCAATCACACAGGCTTTGCTTCAAGCTAATGAAACCATATATAATAATAAATACATGTAGGCACAAAATTTATAGTATTTTGCCTTCCAAGTTAACGTGAGAAATCAATATAGTGCCAGAAAATTGATTAGATTAGAGATATAAATATGGGGCATGATAAAGCATGCATGCATCTTATGTGATATTAATTCTAATATATTTTATCTAGGAATAGGGTCACGTGCTCTGATCTTGTGTTCAATATCGATAGTCGTGATAGATTTTTTTCATTCAGTAATAAATTGATTGGAAATCGATACTCTTTTTTCTTGGATTGTTTTTTTTTTCTTTATTTTCTTTTGTATTAATTTTTATTTTTATTCTTATATAACACTTGATGGTGTACTACTAACATATGATTGGATAAAATTTTGGGTGCGAGTCGTAATTGAGATATACAAATTTATTTTGATGTTCATTAAAAAAAAGTATAGTATCTAGGAAAGTGGCATTTACTGGAACTCCACTCCTAGTATATGCTCTACTAAATCATGAGAGAAAAGCACATATGTATGGTTACTTGCTACATCGATCAATGGCTGTATAAATTTTTTTTAAAGCCAAATATGAGATTACGGGTCGTTCTCTATCATGGTTGTATAGTGTTTGGATGGCACGATTTAGTTTTACTTATGTTAAGAATTGCTTCTTTTTTTTATAGGAATTATTTTTTAATAAAATAATTTTTCTGAAAAGTTATCAAGTGAATGAAGTGTTTGAAGACACTTTGAGTGGAATTTAAACAACAAAAAGAAAGAAGAAAATACACCTCATAATGAAAGCCTTATTTTCAAACAAATTTATTAAAAAAATAAAATACATACATATTATATATATATATATTATATAGAATATATAATATATATATATATTTATATTTATATTTATATTGATAGCCCAAGGACAACCCAAACTCTATTAAGGAAAGTCATTGACCTTTTAAATATTAACCAAGAGGGTAACTCATGCACAACTTTCAAGACAAGCACTTTTGACTTAAAATTTTGTATGAATGGGAGTATAATGGAGAGTTGTAACACCATTTTCATAGCAATAAACCTAAAGTTGATTTTATATTATCCTCAAAATTCCAATGACATATAAATAAGTGTGTCAATGGATCGGGCCGGACCTGGGCTTAACACAGTCCGGCTCGAGCCCGGCAAGTAATTTTTTTTATTAGGGTCCGGGAAAAACCTCGACCTGACCTGACTCGAGCCCCGGACAGGTCTCATATTCTAGGGCCCTAATGGTGCCAAGCATGCATGCATACTCAACACCTACATCCTTACAATGGAATGTGTTTGAATAGTGTCTATGCCAAAAATGGTTGTATCGAAAGTGGGAGAAACTTGAACAGAGATGATCACACATTACACACTATCTTTCAAGAAATGTTTCCACCTTTAGTTACGTTGATGGTGTTTTTTCAGCCCTGATGAAAGTTCAAATATCGAAGTGGGGTAGAATGGTTATTGTATTTACCCAAAAATGGATAATAAAGGCCCAATGGCCTGGAGAGGCAAACAGGGCTTGACAGAGGACCCCTGACCTTATGATACAAAGGAGCTCCCTCAAGGGCATAGCGTGTTAGGGATGAAGTGAGTTATCATGACGACCTGATCTAATGAAGAAGTGATGGATTTAGGGTTATCAGAGAACTTATTGCCCGACCTGATGATGTCCATACATATCGACCCGACCTGGTTGGGAAACTAGAGGGAGCTTTGACAAATATAATCTACCTTGATATACCTACCCGAGGAAACGAAGATGGGATTATAGGCTAATCTATATTTAATTCATATGACGTATGCTCTAAGTGAGGTGATGTGATTCTGGAGGGCTAGGTCACATGACGCATGTCCAATATGGGAATTTGGGCTTCTAGAAGGCTAATGATGATAGAAGTTGATCAACAACTCTCAATGGAAGAAGACTATCAGCTATTCATAGGACGAAACGATGTCTGTCGCATCAACAAAGTGTGTAGTAGTGGTTAAGAAGTTGTAATGATGGATTTATGCTGACATGGATGGTTGAACCCAGTGGCAATAAAGCTGTTTGTTGAGTGGTTGGGGAAAGTAGCATATGGGCGATGATGGCCTGGTGACGACGGCCGATATCATTGGTTGGTAGAATAGTGGATTTGGGAGCTTATATAAAGAGGTTGAAGTATTAGATTTAAGGGTTAGTAAATTTTGCAACTCATCACTTAGAGGAAAGCTGAATTGAAGAGTTAGTGATAGAGAGAGATAGTAGGTCAGCACCCGACCAGAGAGATTTATACCGGACTTTTTGTAATACCCGAGTTGCTTATTTTTTGTAATTTTATCCCCCCATTTATAGCTTGGGTCGGTCTTGACCCCAAACAATAATAAAATACTTTGGAGCCAGTGGCGGATATATTATGGGACCAGTGGGAAAAATATTTTTTATTTTATAAATTTATTATATAAATATATTAGAAAATATCAATAATTAAATAACACTCATAAATATATTTATTTTTTATTTTTTATTTTTTATTTTTTTAATATAATATATATGGGCTCAAGTCCAAATTAGTTAAAAGAAATCCAATACATACTTTTGCATCAATCCCATTCTTAAACATGTCTAAATTAAAATAAATAATAAAAAAATAATAATCCATATTTTCATAATTCCCTAATCCCTACGATTTCTTCATTTCTCTACAACTTTTTATTTTTATTTTTCACTACCAGCAATAAAAAGCGTCTAATATTTGTGGTGAGTATTTTTTACTAAAATACGTCGTGTACATTTGTGTTAATGTATAAAGATTCACATATCAGTATCAATATAAATATTTTATATATTTTTTATTTAAATTTGTCCTCACTGACTTGATTTCTGATTACACCACTGGTTGGAGCATCTCTCCGCCGAACCACGTAACATTATCTTTGTATTTTTTTCTTATCTGCTTGCTAATTTACTTTTGGTTTCCTACTAACCAAAAAATTCACTACTGAGAGAGAGGTTTATTTGAGGGGTTAATTTCCCATAAAAAAAAAAAAAACAACAGTCAACATTGGCGATATTTGTGGGGATTAATACAAAAAATAATAAACACACTAAGACGATGGCATGAGTCAGAAATCATAGAGTTCTGGAGGCCTCAACAGCAGAGCGGATGGAAAAAATAGAGGAAATATTGTGGGTAGAAAGGGAGGCGACTCGAGCCTTCCTAGAGGCCATTATTGAAAGAATTGAAAAGTTGGAAAAGAAAACGATGGGGAACAGACACAAGTGGGGCCTAGTCAAAAAAGAGAAGATATCACCAAGGGGAAGAGGCTGGTTGCTACATAAAGGGAGAAAAAGGCTAGGAAAAGAAAATCCCGTAAAGTGAGATCAGTAAATTAGGAAAAGAAAGAGCCAAAGTAAGAAACCCATCGGGAAGATGACGGTGGATGGAGAGGATCGGGCCCGATCAGGTAAGGATTCGGGCCCACAAATTAGGGCAACTCAGTGTCCGATAAGAGGCCCTCAATCCAAGTTACGCATGTTGCGATGGACACTGCTTACACGGCCCTCAACAAGCCATTATCCCAGATAGCTCGGGAAATACAAGACAATTGGCTACTGACAGAACTCGACTCGAGAAGGTTCCCAATTGAGAATGAGGACAACAAGGCGTATTGCTCCCATCACAATACAATGAGACATGCCACTGAGAGTTGCAGAGACTTGCAGGAGTAGATTGAAGACCTAGTTAGGAATGGATACCTCCAAAAATACATCAACCATAATGTCATGAGGGCGAGGCAACGCCGATAGTAGAGATCATTAGGTCGGGTGCCTATCACTTGGAACAGTTGGATGACACCCGGCTCAGGAAGCCATAGAACTTGAAGGTGTAGCAGGAGTGCCGTCGATAGAGTCTGTTGGAGTTTCTACGGTCCCGAGGATCGAATAACAAGCATAAAACAACATGTGAATACATCGAGGAAGTTGCGGAATATTTACATCGAGCGGTTGAGACGATGCGATGATGAACAAAAAAACATTTTCTGCCTTCTAGATGGTCACAGCAGTGAGCTGCATTTCCCTCTCCTTAGGCTTTTGTCCTCCATGAAAGCTCCAAGCTTTGTGATGAAATCCCATGCTCACGGGTGGGTTTCCCTATCACCTTCGCAAGACCCAAAAGTGTGCTAGCACCTTTGATTTTTGCCACAAAAATCATACTTTTCTTCTCTATGGCTCTCGGCATTTTGTGCAGAAACCAGTAAGAAGAACAGCCCTTATGGGCGTGAGAGAGATGAAGAGATTGAGAGAGAAAAGTGTTGTGCTGTAATTGATTTCCAAAATCAAAATAACATATACCAAATATTAAAATAATAATATATGTCAATCAAGCTTTCAAAAAGCTTTCCAACCACTTCCATCAAGGCACATCACTCAATCAATCAAGTGACAAGTTGTCACATCACTCAAAGTGACTAATGATTTGACGCTTGATGCGACTTGTGATTTGACGCTTGATTTGACTTGCGTGCCGCACTCGAATTCGAAATGCGAATGCGCTCGCAAACAATCCTGGGCTCGGGTTCGCTAATTCCAAATTAACGAATTTTCCGTTGCGACGTAATTAAATGATTATGCCTAGCGAAATCAATATTCACGTCGCTAACGAATTAATTCTAAATTAACTCGTTCACCCGAATTAAAATCCGATTTTAATTCCGCGTCGAAATCCAATTTCGTATAATATATCAAATATATTATTTTATCGATTAATTCCAAATTAATCGTTTTCTCTCTTTAAATGATATTTTATCCCAGATAAAATATCTTCATAATTAATTCCAGATTAATTTTCTCTCTCATCCAATTAATCCCAAATTAATTAAAGTGCGAGTCATACGTCATTGGTGAATCTTCGGGAAGCGACCCATGAGATCCCCAGATATGTTGGCAGTAAATCGGGTCGTCGGACTATCCGAACACGTAAGTACCTAGTACTACGTTTATACCGATTTACAAGACAAGGTTGGCTTCTAGCAAAGCGCCATGCCTACCCAATTCTCCAGAAACTTGCTTACATGAATAAACGATCTATATCAGGCGTAGTATACGTAGTATTGCGTATTTCGATCCAGTATCTTATGATCACATGCAAGGCCTGGGGCTGGTACAATGTCTGCCCCGTAAGAAGCATATATCGGATTACAAGCAACTAGTCTCTTTATTATCGGATAATCATGACCAAGTCATATTATCCCGATGGTTGCAACCCTTTAGAGAACCAGTTATGTATCCCTACGCGATCATCATCTCCATATGACTGTAGTGATACTTCCGTCTTGACATCACACCCAACACACTACGATTCTCAATATACCCAGCAGAGGCGTACACAGAACCTGTTAAAGCCCTGGACGACCAAAACCAAAGTATATTGATTGTCGCAAGTATTAGCGGTGCAAGTCTCAGGTTAAGACCAAATACACCTACCCTGATTTCGGACTTCCATAGACACATAATCATACTACCAATGGAATTCCGAGGGGGTCTATCCAGAGCGAAGCTGTTTCCCGTACCATCGGTAAAACATAACCTCCTATTACACTTGCATGAGTATCCTATACCCAAATATATGAGAACTATGCCGTTATGCCCTCACAACGCGCACAAGTGTAATACTAGTCTTTTACGCATTATCGATGTCCAATCTCGATAATACTCTGACTATGGATATTTAATGATTTATCATTCGTGGACTGATACTGTCTCATATCATTCTCAATCCAGGAGCAAATCATAAGGACCTCCTATCATTTATACATCTTGGTGATCTAATCACAAATGATAAGAGAGCAATCTCCTTTGTCACATAGTTAATTTGTACAACAACACCATGATCTGTACAAATAATGACGCTATGGGTCATAATTGTCCAACAATCTCCCACTTGGCATATAGCCAGTCACTCGAGTGTCTTACACCCGAACTATGTACGGTTGGCTCAAATTGCTGAGAAAAGGTTTCATCAGCGGATTTGCATGATTATCATCTGATGCGATTTATACGATCATCACATCGCCACGATGTATGATCTGAACGAATCAGATAAATATCAAAGTATTTATCTGGATAGTTGATGAGACCATTAATTCTTTAGCCTGCGTTGTAGCCTAGCTTAGCTGCTAACAGAACTATATCTAATCTAATTAGATTTATTATCGACCCAAATGGCTTCAATTGCTGCCTCAGCTGCAGCAATAACCCGCATTTGTTGTTTATTCGGTAACAATATCTTGCTTGGAAGATTTCCAGCTCACTGTTCCGTTATTCAAACTGTATAGTACCGTTGTTACGACTTATAGTCATTTTATCGGTTTAGGAAACTTGCAGTAGTGATCCCAGTCACTTCAAGTTTTCCATCTCCATAGTTTAAGACAGCATCCTTAGTTCTCTAAGAAACTAAATGATGTTCTTAATTTCAATCCAGTGACTATCACTTGGATTGGCCTGTTTGTGACTGCATATGCTCAAAGCGTATGAGACACCAGGTCACGTACATTTTTCAATGTACGATTTCTCGGAGAGTTTTAACAACTTTAAATATATCCTAGTAGATCTTTATTCCTAGAATAAAGGTTGTTTCTCCCAAGAATTCTACGGAGAATTTTCATGAAAGCCAAATTTTCACCGATTGTATTATGGGAATATCATTTCCAAGAAATGACATATTATTATTATTTATAGGACATTGATTGTCAGTGCGCTCCCACTAACCTCCTTATATACACAAGAATCATTTTCGTTTTGAATTAAATCATAAACTATTATTATTACATCAAGAAAATAATTCCAAGAACCTAATGCTTGCTTCAATCCAAACATGGATCGAATAACCCGCAAACCTTGTTTGCTGGTTTTGGTACGACAAAACCGACATGATGTTGCAAACATCCTCCAAAAGGTTTCCTTTTCAGGAAAGCGATTTTCCCGTTCAGCTGTCATATTTCATAAATGAAATGTGCAGCATCAGCAAGCATTATCAAAATGGATATACCGTGGCAAAAGGTAAAAGGTTGAATCGTAATCGACACAATGTTGATAATGATACCTTTCAGCTAAAAGCCTAGCTTTATACGTTGGTATGTTGCCTTCCATGTATGTCTTCCTTGAAGACTTAATACAGTACCAATAGGCACAATGCTTTGCGGTACAACAACTAGTATCCAAACTTAGTTGATTTACATGGAATCCATTTCGGACTCATGACACTTTGCCATAATAGGGAGTTGATACCTTGTATCACTTCCTCATACGTAGTAAGTTGGTATTCCTCAATAAGATTGACATCTTAACGAGGTGAGATCAGAAACCCATACCCCAGTTTGTTTTCTGATTCTCTCCGACTTACGTGGTTCTTGTGTATTCGAAGATTATTGGTATAGTTTCATCCTTGATGAACTATTTGTGTTCCATTAAGGAATCAGTGCCTAGAATAGTATTACTCCGATTTTCATCGAGTCTTACTATCCTCCCACTTACCACTGCATATAGGTATTCCTCTTAGGAAAACCGCATGGTGAGCAACAATTAAATTGTTCTATAGTGAGTTGTATAAGTACTATACTTTGGTATCCCTAGGATAACCTACAATTGGCACTTATCCAATTTGGGTTTTAGTTTGGTATCATCCAAACATATGCCTAGCATACCCAAATCATCAGGAATGAGAAACCCGGTTTCTTTCCTGTTCATATCTAATATGAAATCAGTCTAACAAATTTTTATGGAACCTTATTCAAAATAAGTTCTGCACTGTTTATGCATATCCGTTGAAGGAAATGGTAGCTCAGAGCGACTCAGGATTAACCTTATCATGTCTAACAAAATTCAGTTACTCACTATTCGGACACATCGTCAAATTGACGTGTTCCGGGAGGAGTCCTCATTGAAAGAATACTATAATCTTTCAAGTATATTAGAAACTTATTGCTTAAGTAATTCATCATGGTCTAACCGTGATGGTTTAATACTTTAGCTGATCTGTTTGTCTATTTCGTGTCGGAACTTTAAAAATTTCCGATTTGTGTTCTTCGAAAGAAACACATAACAATAACGCGATGCCAAATCCGTAAAGGTCACGAAATATTCATATCCACCTCTAGCCTAGCTAAACATGGGCCCACTTGCTTGACTATGAACTAGGGCTAACAAATCAGTGGCATTTACACTTTTACCAAGTAAATAGTGTTTTAAGCATTTTGCCCAATAAACCAGATTCGTAGACTTTATTTGATTGGAATCAAATTTGTCCTAGTACCCACTCTTCGAAAGTGTGGATATACGAGTCTTGTTTAATTGTGTCCCAGACTACAATGCCACAATTAAGTCTCTTCTGATCAAATCAGTTTGAGCTATTTGTTTGTGATGTTATATGTTTGAAATTTTATTTATATTCAAAATATAAATGCTGTTATTCACATCTAATGTGTATATCTCAATATCATCTTTATAAAATAAAACACTTTAGTGTTCTAGAATATAAAGGTAAATCCGCAACGGATTAAACACTGACATAGAGATAATGTTTCTAGTCAAACTAGTTACACTATAACAGTTTCCAAATTTAGGTACACTCCCGAAGGGTAGTTCCTAAATTAGGTTTCTACGATTAAAACAGCGACTTTCGTCCCGTCTCTAATTCGCAGATTAATCTCAATTGAAGTCAGTATCCTGCTCAAAGCAGATTCTGAACATCAATGTATATTTATGTATCACACTAAGTATCTAAAATCCAATTTTAATACTAGTAGTGAACATTTTTATGACAAACATATTTGAAGTCAGAGCCTTGCCAGTTCTTCAATTCCTTCATGTCTGCTTTGTCCAAACGACAGTCACGCTTCCGCGATCCCGTTTGCCACAATTTAGGCAGACATTTTGAGATATGTCCTTTTATCTTCCCAGAAGATTATAATGATTTTGTCTTTGCTCTTTTCCACACTCCAGAAGCCTTTGGCCTAGCCTCGGCTTTCTAGAATATCGAAGTAAGGTGCGCCTTGCGCTATTCGCCTAATTGCAAACTTTGACTTTGTCTCCTTGAGAATAGTCATTAACTCTCCCAGAGTTATTATTGCAATTTAGTACTTCTAAGATCTAAAATATATCTACGAAGATCCTTCAATTTCAGTATCATACTTTAAGGATCTAATCCTTAGTTCTGATTAAGAAATTAAGGAGTCTACTGCGATAAGCTAAATGGATTAAGCACTAAAGTTATCATCACATGAATCTTCCAAAGATCATGCTCTACTATTTGCTTAACTCCGGGCTTAGGCATAATATGTTATTTTATCAAATAAAGTAACTTATTATTTTCCAAGACCATCCTGAAATTTTATTCCCAATTTGAAAATTAAATCATTTAAATACATTTTCCCTAAGATTATGTTTTAAATGTCAATTTTTCAATTTTATCTTGATTCTAATAGTCCAACTATTTAATCAACGATTTAGGTACTATTTATTATAATGATTACTATAGTCCACCTATTTAATCAACTATAATTAATTAAATCAAATATATTGATTATTATAATCCAATTATATAATCAAATATAAATGAATAGTTTGAATACAGTCCCACTGTTTTATAAAACAACGTTTAAATATTAGTCCAACTAACATTTAATTTATTTGACGAATGATATTTGTTTGAGCGCGTAAGGCAAGTAATTAAACGAATATTGCAAATTCAATTCTTGCCTCCCAATATTTTTGGCGAGCCTCTAACCCTCTGTCGAGTACTCGGGAAACCGTTTTCCTAGTGGGCTAGGATCCCGTTAAATATCACACAATCTTGAATTTGGTCAACAAATTGTATGATAATTAACTAGATAGATCTCTAAGATCAATTGGATCCCATCCAATTCCTAGATCCAGTAGGGTGATGAGTGGTATTTATATCACTATTTCTCACTCATTTAACCTAATATTTTGTATAGTCTTGAGTTTTGTGAACGTTTTGATGTGTTTTGTGTTATTTTTGTAGATAAATAAAGTTTCAGGACATTCTGGAGGTGATTTGGGCCAAAACAGTGAAAATTGGACAAAAAGGATATTTCAGTAAATTGTCAGCGTTGCGACGCCAAGACCTTCCGCGTCGCGACGCCTAAAATGCGCCGAACAGTGCTAACGTACGCCGGGTCCACAAATCAGAATCTGAGAAAAGTTTGACTTTGCTAAAATGCTCCGTGACACGTATCACCATCACAGCCGATCCGCTAACATGCGTCGTGCCACGTGTCAGCATCCTATGGTGCCGACAGTCATCATCGCCACGTGTGCCACGTGGCATCCTACGTGTCTCCATGTCATCAGCCACATCAGCAAGTCAACAAGTCAACATTGCCACGTGTCGTGCCACATCATCATCAGCCAATCAGGAAGTGCCACGCGTCGCAATCATGCGGTGCCGACAGTCTCTATCCCACGTCATCGCCACGTCAGCATCAATCATTGAGTATCTGATCCTTATCTGACACGTGGCGGATAAGAATCTCATCGACCAATCAGAAGCCGCCACGTGTCACAATAATTGAAGCCCAACCACCGCGCCACGTGTCACCTTATCAGTTTATCCAGAATCTTCAAACCGGCGAACCAGAGCGTGCCACGTCGACCAAATCTGGCGTAGCGACGCTGAAGGCCCGGGCGTCGCGACTCTGGAAGCCTACCGAGGCCTATAAATTGAGCTCGAGATTTCAGAATTCAAGGCACCACTCTCTCTCTTATATTCTTTCTAAAGAGAGAGTTTATCTCTCTAGATTCTTTTAGTTTTTAGTTTTTTAGTTTTTAATTTTTAGTTTTGTAAATAATTTTAATTACGTTTTGTAATAATAGTAATTTAATTTTTACTTTTTACTTTTTACAGTTTTTACTATTTACCATGAGGAGGTAACTTCCCCAGCTAGGGTGAAAGGTAATTCTTTTACTGTTACTATTTAGATTAATCTCTCTTAAAAATAATATATTCACTATTTAAAATATTGACTTAAAAAGGATACCGCCAGATTGGTCGGTTGGTAATTCATTTTAATCTGGTTTAAACCTGACTAATAAAGGATACCGCCAGATTGGTCGATGGTAATTTAATTTTGGTTCCGCCTTTATGGCTGGTTGGACTTAATTTGACTTAATCAGGATACCGCCTATATGGTCGGTTGGTAATATTATCATAAGTTTATATATTATTTTATGGGAGATATCTAAATTAGTAGTAGTAAAAGTAATTCCTTTTACCTTAGCATTTTATTTTATTTTACTTTTCAGTTTTACTTTCTGTCTTTTACTTTTCAGTATTTTTACTTTATGTCTTTTACTTTTAAGTTGTTACTAGCCCTAGTTATGTGTTAGTTATCTGGGGTTGTGATGAATTCTAATATCACCGGTTTATAAGGGGTTATTTTATAGTTTGGGTAATTTAAAGGTTTACTTCTTAAGTCTTAAGCTTAATGCTTCTTGTTGTTTGATCACCAATAAGATTGATGTGGTAAATCTAAAATGAACTAGACATAGGGATTTTAGGTTTCAGCCTTAGACTTAATAGCCCACGATCTTCCTTGAGGATAGATAACCCTTTAATAGATTTCCTTACAGGATAGGAATATACCTGTCGGGCGGGGTAGCCATAATTGGAACTTAAACTTAATGAATCCAGATAATTTGGTTGACATAGACATATGGTTCAATTGGGTTAAACTGGGTATTTGCGTCTGACCATCGACAGAGGCTTTTGCATAATTTAGTGTACCAGGTTAGTAAACTGATTTATTACACAAACATAAAATAATCACTTCATCTTTTAAAAGATATTAGAAGGATTTACAACCCTAGATCTTTGTGTCTTTTGTTATTTTCCTTACTATTTTCTTTTGTCTTTTATTTATTTATTTATTTTGTAAAACCACCTTCAAACAATCAAACAATCATTCTCTTCACCCTCAATTAGATATTTGTAAATAAATAGATTCAATAATTAATAACAACAGTAGGAATTAAGTCCTCGTGGAATCGATATTTTTATACTACTTGAACGATACGTGCGCTTGCGTTATACGTGTATGTTTACGCCGGTCATAGGGGGACATCCAAGTCCGAAACATATATCTTATATATGCCAATATATCCAATATATTGCCTAATATTTTTCCTCTGAATCAACTAAGCCTTGGCTTTGTCACAACAAACTTAGTGATCCCAGTTAAACGTGACCCATTGACCATGGAAAGCTTCGTAATCAATGTCGATGGACAAGAAGTGGTCTTGACTTTGGCCAACAAACCACAACTTGGACAAGACACCAATATGGAACAAAGTTCTCATGATTCAAACACATCCTCGACGGACAAAGGTCTTTACTTTGGCCAAAAAACCAATGCTAGTCTTAGATCTTGAGTAAGAATCACTCAATGGAAGGAAAAACGCTTAATATTTTGTGAAGGTTTTTCGCGTGCAAATTGGCAACCAATTTATTATCTTTGTTAAGGTCTCATCATCATACACCCTTAAACATGCATTCTAAATACATAATAAAGCGCGTATAATTAAATAATAATGATATGCGGATGGATACTTTAACACTTTGATCCTAAATCAAATCTCTCCATTTCTTCTCTCCCGCTAGCACATGTATTACTTCTACCCGTTACACTACACTTCTAAAGAAACCTCATTTACATTGAGGGGAATAAGTGAGAAGAGAATACAAAGAGTAAGGAGGTAATAGGCTAGACATGCAGGTCCAATTAAATAAATTCCAAATTTATTACAACAATTTATAAAATTGCCCCACCCATCTAATATCCATCCGATATACATTATTCATGCATCACAACCATGAATTCACACAAGCATGTTATCAATCAATCTAATCAAATTAATTAATCTGATAATTAATGACCATCCAATGTTCAAACACGATTTGATTTTGCGCGAGTCAAACTCGTTTTGCGAATAAGTACTCAAAGTACGAATTCTTGAATTAAATTAAACTACAAAATTAAACCCAATTCAATTTGTATTTAATACTAATTCGTAATTTAATTCCAAATTTAATATTACACTTTATTAACGAACCTTTTCGATTTAAATTCCAAATTTAATCGCTACGGGTCTCAAAGCTCGATTAACGTCCAACGTAAATTTAATTAAAGTCCAATGGGCTTTTAATTAGTTTCTTTAAGGCGTGGACTTTTGGTCAACTCGGGTCAAACCCAATAACCAAAACCCAATCAAAGAGTTACCTCATAAGCCCATAAATCAATTTAGGCCCATTAGGCCCAATTAAAATAATTAAGGTCCATTAGTCGCATTTGGGCTTTATGGAAGCGGTTTTGGGTCCAATTGGATCCAACCAATTTAGCCTAAACCCAACTTGATACAACCAAGCCCAATTAGCCCAATAACAATATTACAAGCCCAATTTCCAAAATAGGCCCATTTAATTAAATTACACAAATCCAATTTCACAATTTAATTAACCTAAAGTGTATTACATAATTAATTACCCAAATCAATATTTCCAAAACACAAATTTGTCTAATTAATCATGCTCATTAACATTAAATCATTTCCAACACAATTTATCAAAAAATCAAACCCAAACATGCTTTTACTAGTCTCGGCATTAAAGGGAATTTGTGTCCGATTCGGTTTCAATCCAATTAAATCCACAATCGACATTAAATCAACATTTCCCGAATGATTCTAACTCATCCAATAAATAAAAATCAAAAAATCCAAGACATTAGGGCTCCCAAACTCTCGGCCAAGCTAAGATTTTTGGGGAAAAATGTTCCAAAATTGATCCAATCAATCTTTAATTAAACATCAATTAAGCATAATAAATCATCCAATTTCATTAAATCATGCTCAAAATCAATTTACCCAATTTTAACCCTAAATCAAATTTCATGCTTTTACTCCGCTCTGATACCATTGTTGGAGTTTCTACGGTCCCGAGGATCGAATAACAAGCATAAAACAACATATGAATACATCGAGAAAGTTGTGGAATACTTACATCGAGCGGTTGAGATGATGCGATGATGAACAAAAAAATATTTTCTGCCTTCTGGATGGTCACGGCAGTGAGCTGCATTTCCCTCTCCAAGATTCGGCTTTGGTCCTCCATGAAAGCTCCAAGCTTTGTGATGAAATCCCATGCTCACGGGTGGGTTTCCCTATCACCTTCGCAAGACCCAAAAGTGTGCTAGCACCTTTGATTTTTGCCACAAAAATCATCATTTTTCTTCTCTATGGCTTTCGGCATTTTGGGCAGAAACTAGTATAAAGAACAACCCTTATGGGCGTGAGAGAGATGAAGAGATTGAGAGAGAAAAGTGTTGTTCTGTAATTGATTTCCAAAATCAAAATAACATATACCAAATATTAAAATAATAATATATGTCAATCAAGCTTTCAAAAAGCTTTCCAACCACTTCCATCAAGTCACATCACTCAATCAATCAAGTGACAAGTTATCACATCACTCAAAGTGACTAATGATTTGACGCTTGATGTGACTTGTGATTTGACGATTGATTTGACTTGCGTGCCCCACTCGAATTCGAAATGAGAATGCGCTCGCAAACAATCCCGGGCTCGGGTTCGCTAATTCCAAATTAACGAATTTTCCGTTGCGACGTAATTAAATGATTATGCCTAGCGAAATCACTATTCACGTCGCTAACGAATTAATTCTAAATTATCTCGTTCGCTCGAATTAAAATCCGATTTTAATTCCACGTCGAAATCCAATTTCGTATAATATATCAAATATATTATTTTATCGATTAATTCCAAATTAATCGTTCTCTCTCTTTAAATGATATTTTATCCCAGATAAAATATCTCCGCAATTAATCCCAGATTAATTTTCTCTCTTATCCAATTAATCACAAATTAATTAAAGTGTGAGTCATACGTCATTGGTGAATCTTCGGGAAGCGACCCATGAGATCCCCAGATATGTTGGCAGTAAATCGGGTCGTCGGACTATCCGAACACGTAAGTACCTAGTACTACGTTTATACCGATTTACAAGACAAGGTTGGCTTCTAGCAAAGCACCATGCCTATACAATTCTCCAGAAACATGCTTACAGGAATAAGCGATCTATATCAGGCGTAATATACGTAGTATTGCGTATTTCGATCCAGTATCTGATGATCACATGCAAGGCATGGGGCTGGTATAGTGTCTGCCATGTACGAAGCATATATCGGATTACAAGCAACTAGTCTCTTTATTATCGGATAATCATGACCAAGTCATATTATCCCGATGGTTGCAACCCTTTAGAGAACCAGTTATGTATCCCTACGCGATCATCATTTTCATATGACTGGAGTGATACTTCCGTCTTTACATCACACCCAACACACTACGATTCTCAATATACCCAGCAGAGGCGTACACAGAACCTGTTAAAGCCCTGGACGACCAAAACCAAAGTATATTGATTGTCGCAAGTATTAGCGGTACAAGTCTCAAGTTAAGACCATATACATCTACCCTGATTTCGGACTTCCATAGACACATAGTCATACTACCGATGGAATTTCGAGGGGGTCTATCCAGAGCGAAGCTGTTTCCCGTACCATCGGTAAAACACAACCTTCTATTACACTTGCATGAGTATCCTATACCCAAATATATGAGAACTATGCCGTTATGCCCTCACAACGCGCACAAGTGTAATACTAGTCTTTTAAGCATTATCGATGTCCAATCTCGATAATACTCTGACTAGGGATATTTAATGATTTATCCTTCGTAGACTGATACTGTCTCATATCATTATCAATCCAGGAACAAATCATAAGGACCTCCTATCATTTATACATCTTGGTGATCTAATCACAAATGATAAGGGAGCAATCTCCTTTGTCACATAGTTAATTTGTACAACAACACCATGATCTGTACAAATAGTGATGCTATGGGTCATAATTGTCCAACAAAGTCTTTCTTGAAATGACCTATAAAGAGTTGTAAGAGGGGTAGTAGATCCCTGAAATGCAAGTAAAAATTTTCCGTTATTTATATTTTCCCGCACTTTTACACGCCTGTTATTTATTTAAACGAAAAGACTTTCTTGATATTTCTTAGAAATACTCATGATCGGCATAGACAAGAGGTGCAACGAAATGTGTGGGGCACAAGTACCCCCGTGGCATACCATCAACAAGTGTCACAGTCTGAAATGTCAATAACCGATGACATATACCTTATCGGCATCAGAAAAAATGTGCAAAATGATATACGTGAAATGCGTACACCCTCATGGAACACCAGCATCAATGTCATTATCAAACACCTCGGGACGAAACCCTAGTACCCGACATTTTTTACCTTCAAAAAATGAAGTCATTAAAGACTTGCGTGGCATTTGGCTCATCGGTATCCATAACACGCTCGGTGGGATGGTCGATGTGGCGTTTGGTGTCCCAAGATAACCATAGAACGCATAGATAAAAGATAAATATGGGATATTATGATATTGGTTTGAATAACATGGGGAAAGATAATTCCCCCAAGGCGTTTACCGCCCATAAAGAGTGTGTTAGAGGTGCATAGCACGGGTAGGGCTCATGGGCCTCCATGACGATTGTAGCCTTGGGATATACCTAGCATGAGGAGGGGGAATACCCTCATGGTACTATCCATCCATTCTTGGATCCATATGATCATAGCACGGGGAAGGCTAAAGGCCTCCGTGGCATTTGCAGACTAGGGGTTTACCTAGTATGAGGGGAAATTCCCCTATGGCGTTGGTCGCCTCCTTATCCGTAGCTCGGTTCGCCAAGATGTTTGGATTGTGAGGTTCAAAATTATTATTCTAGGTAACATGGGACATGATGTTGTCTCGATTACCTCGATGTTTTTGGGTCGGTATGAAGTACGTTATATGTCTCCCTCTTTACACTTATTTTATTTTATTTTTGTGCATCATGGTATAAAACATCATTACTGGTGCTTGTGGGAATGACCTGAGGATGAAAATATTCCCTTGAGGTCTTTCTGAGTTTGATGGCTCCGGGTTGGTTTCGTCCTACTGAAGCCTTATTATTATGAGAATGTCACAATGAGGAAACATTCCATTGTGGCAAAGTGTTTGAATGGTTCGGGGCTACATTCGTTTTGCCGATGCCATATTTCTTGACTGACAAAAGGAGGGATAATTCCCTTATGGACAAGTATTTGAATGGCTCAGGGCTGGGTTACGTCCCGTCGAGACCGTAATACTATGTGTTCTCTAGCGGCCAAGTGACTTAAATAGCTCGGGGTTGGGTATGTCCCATCGAGGCATTATTCTATTTGTTGCCATGAGGTCAGAGTTTCTCCCTCGTGGCATTGCTTGAGTGGCATAAAAAGGGATTATTCCCTTGTGGCCAGGTTCGCTGATGGCTCGGGGTTGGGTACATCCCACCAAGGCCTTATTCTGTTTATTGGCATGAAGTCAGAGTTTCTCCCCTTTGGCCTTGTTTGAGTAGCACAAGGAAATATCATTCCCCTGTGGCCAGGTTCCCTGATGGCTCGAGGTCTGGTACGTCATATCGATGTTTTATTATGTTTACTGGTATAAGGTCGAAACTTTTTCCCGCTGGCTCTACTGAGGTAAAACTGCAGCAAGTAGTCTGAGACCTCACAGAGTCAGCATCTTAAGTGGCTTGGGTGTAGCCAAGTTGTTGATAGTAGACACGGTCACGGTTTCGGTTCGGAACCGGAACCGAACCTGTTGGAAACGGAAGGTTCCGGTTTCGGTTCCGGTTCCGGAACCGTTGGTGACCGGTTCGGTTGAGGTTCGACCCCAACCCGAACCGGTCGGAACCGGTGGAACCGTAGGGTTCCTGTTGGAACCGTAGGGTTCCAACAGGAACCCTACCCCCAACGGCTACTAGCCATTGGGGCCCCAACGGCTAGTAGCCACGGCTCCCTGCCCAAATAAATAATTAAAAATTTAAAAAATAAATTTAATTTTATTATTTAAAATGTAAATTACTAATGTACCCCTAATAACGGTAATAAAACGGTTATATTTAGGGGCATTTTTGGTATCAAAAAAATTCTAAAATTCTATAAATAGGATTCATTTTTCATAATTTCATCACACCAAATTCTCAACTCTCTCATTTTCTATAATTCTCTTATTCTCAATCTCACTTCAATACAATTCTCTTATAATCTTATTCTCAATCTCAATTCATTTAGTTGTTAATTTGTTATCATTCGCAATTATTCAATTTTCTTATTTTTCTTCCTAATTTCTCAAAAAAAATGGCAAGCTCATCTGAGAACATAATGTCAAATATGCCAACCCAATAGAGCGGCCCTAGTGTCAGTGCACAATCACGAAGAAGAGAAGTTAAGAAGTGATTTATTAGATGAAATTGATATTACGAGCATAATGACGAAATTAAGAAGTGATTTAATTATTTTATTTAATGATTATATTGTAAGATATAACTTAGGAACATTAGGTCAATCTAGTAGTAGCGAACCGGTAATTCAAACAAGACTTAGCGCAGAAGATCGTTGGTTATTGCAACGAAATAAAAAAACTAGGGATACGACAACTAATAACCCTGAATTAGATAATTATTTATCTATAAATTTTGAGTTTTCTAATGAAAGTTTATGCAGTAAAAATTTTAAAATCCTTGAATGATGGAACCGGCATCAAAATATATATCATGTTTTATCTATTATTGCTAAAGAGATATTGGCAGCACCTATTTCCACCGTTGCGGTTGAGCAAGCCTTCAGCTTGGGAGGTAATATATTGGAAGCTAGGCGATCTTCATTACATCCAAGCACTCTAGAAGCAACAGCTTGTGTGGATGATTGGACTCGAGCTGATCTGAGACAACAAGAAGATGCCCCTGATGATTTTGAAGATTTGTTCGATAATGCTTCTGCAACAAGTGCAAGCGGAACCGGAGCCGAAGGATCAACTGATAATGATGATTGATAATTGTAAAATTATAATTTACAAAGGGGATATGTCTTAAAATTGTAATGGAACTACGTGAGCTTTGATTCCTCTCACCCTTGGAGGATACGTAGGCAACTTAAATTTTTAAAAATTTAAGCTCAAGCTCTTCAATGTAATAATTTTTTTTTTATTTATAAAATTAATCTCATTTATTTTAATTAATTTTCAAAATTAAAAAAAAAAAGTCTTGGAACCGAACCGAACCGGTCGGTTCCGGTTCGGTTCAAGGTTCCGTTTCCACACTTGCGGAACCGGAAACCGGCTGGTTCGGTTCGGTTCCGGTTCGGAACCGAACCGCCGGCCGGGTCTAGTTGATAGGTCAGCTCTTTGAGGAGTTCGTTGGTTAAAGCGCCAATGATACTATAGTTAGGTCGACTTCGAGAAAGTCACCAAGAGTGCGGTCGTAACGACTCATGAGGGATAATTGGCCTTGTTAGGCCTTTATAATGATCTCAGAACTAGCAGAAAAGTACATGGTTGTGGAGCTCATCCTTGGTCTTCAGCCAAATTCCAATTAATGCAGATGCAAGTCTGCTTGAAAGAATGATATAATAACCTCATGTCATCAGAATGGTCTCCAGTTGGTCAGGGCACTTCGTGGATTAGTTTGGATATCAATTTACAATGTTAGAGATAATCAGAAATTAATCTGGTCATCAATATTGAGGGGTCCTTTTAAAGGGTTCAAAATTTTCTAAGTGTTGAAAGAATACATTATGGCATCAGGTCAGGATGGGCATTACAATGTTGTTGGACAAGCTAACAGTCTGGTCGGGTGAGATTTTCGAAATAGGTCGGCCATTTCTATGATCATGCATCAATATGTGAATTAGTTAGAGTGATTTACGATAATTGAGTTCCATGTAGTCATTAAGATTGATTACGGGGTTGAAATTTCACTAAGTGTTAAAAAAAGAATGTGACATAGATCTGGTCCTTGGTTAGTGTGTGCTTCAGTGTGTAAATAAAAATACATAAGCATATAAGAATGATTCTTATTGATTGTTCAATATTATAATAGAACCGTATAGGGCTATCCACGAAGGGGGATGAGTCAATTACATAGTAGACGGGCCGATAACATCTTTGGCTGGAGTAGAAGGGGCAGCGACATCAGCAGGGGCTTCTTCAACCAAGGCAGCAATATAAGATAATGGGCCGGGAACATCTTTGGCAGTAGGAGACAATGTGGATAGAGGAGTTGGATCAGGAATGGCTTCGGCTTCTACATGAGTCGTAATGAAGGCCTCCTAATATGTCATTTCTTTCTTAGCAACTGTGAGGATCGTCTGAAGCATGCCAAGGTCCAGGTCGGGATAACCATCTTGATCAGCTCAATGGACTCATCAAGTTCTTTGATTTTGGCATCAACCATCAGTGAGGTCGACCCACAGACTATTCAGCTCATCCCGAGTCTTCTTTAGTTCATCCCGGGTCATGACCAGCTCATCTAGGGACTTAACCGACTTATCATTTGTCTGGTTCAACTCATTCGTGGCCTTTTCAAGCCCGACCTCCTTTCTTTCGAGCTTTTTCTCGGTCATAACTGCATTGACCTATTATAGTTTAAGCTATTGAGTTTTGGAAGCAACCTTAATCCAGGCCTTATCCCTCTCATTCTTTGTGATATTTGCAGCACGACGGATGTGTTGGTTTTAATCTAGGTCTCAAGATCATACAAGCCATGAAAACAATGCGTGAACACACCAACGAAGATAGCGGAATACTTACATCGGTCGGTTGAGTCGATTTGGAGACGAATGAAGGCCAAAATGCCCACTGTTTTCACGCCAAAATGCAGCAGTGAACTGCCTCCAAACAAAATTTGAGATGACGAACGGAGCTCCAAGCCTCGTCCGATGGATCCCGGCTCATGGGTGAACCTCCCTACCACATTCGCAAGACTCGTAGTGTGCTAGCACTTGGATTTTCACCATGAAAACCCAACTCTTGCTTCCCTAAAGCTCACGTTTTTCTGGATGAAAAAACCAGTAAGTTTTGCCCCTTGGGCGTGAGCTTTTGTGAGAGAAATGGAAAGATGAAAAATGTGTTGTATATTTTTAAAATGTGTAAAAGACTTTTACTTATATATTTTCCAAAAATATATAACAATTACCATTTGTTTTTCTTTTCAAAAACAAAATAAAAAGGTAATAAAGTCTCCCACCAAACTACATCAACTATTCACATCAACTTTAATAAAGTGACATGTCTTTCAATCAATCAATCACATCAATCAATCACATCACTCAAAGTGACAAGTGATTTGACGCTTGATGCGACTGATTGATTGACGCTTGATGCGACTTGCGTTGCCGCACTCGAATTCGAAATACGAATGCGCTCGCAATCACACTCGAGCTCGGGTTCGCTAATTCCAAATTAACGATTTTTCCATCGCGTCGTAATTAGATGATTACGCCTAGCGAATTCACTATTCATGTCGCTAACGAATTAATTCTAAATTAATTCGTTTGCCCGAATTAAAATCTAATTTTAATTCCGCGTCGAAATCTAATTTCGTTTAATATATCGAATATATTAATTTAATCGATAATCTATATTATTCAATTTACTGTTATCTCTCCAAATAATCTACTATTTTTTATCCTAGATAAAATATCTCCGTAATTAATCCTAGATTAATTTTCTCTCTCTACTATATAATCCCAGATTATTCAAGAGTGCGAGTTGTGCGTCATCGGTGGATTATCGGGAAGCGACCCATGAGATCTCCGGATAAGTTGGCAGTAAATACGGTCGTCGGAGTATCCGAATCACGTACGTACCAAGTACTACGTTCTACCGATTTACGAGACAAGGTCGACTCCTAGCAAAGCACCAAGTCTACCCAATTTCCGGACATATCCATCTAAGAATATTAAGATCTGTATCAAGCGTAGTATATGATTGTATTGTGCGTATCGGCCCAGTATCGGATAGTCACGTGCTAGGCCTGTGGCTGGATAAGTGTCTGCCCCGTACGAAGCACATGTCGGATGTCTAGTAACTAGTCTCTATAATCGGATATACATGACCTTGTCATAATATCCCGATGGCCGCGCAGCACTTAAGAGCACTAATACCGTATCATGCGTGACATCATCTCCACTATGACTGGAGTGATACTTCCGTCTTGACATCACATCCAATACACTACGATTCTCAATATACCCAGCATTGGCGTACACAGAACCGGTTAGAGTCCTAGACGACCTCAACTAAAGTATATTGATTGTCGTAAGCATTAGCGATGTAAGTCTCAGGTTAAGACTATACACACCTACCTTGATTTCGGCCTCCCATAGACACATAGTCATAATACCAATGGGATTCCGATGGGTCTATCCAGAGCGAAGCTGTTTCCCGTAGCATCGGTGAAACACAACCTCCTATCGCACTTGCATAAGTATCCAATACTTATATATATGAGAACTATGCCGTGTGCCCTCACAACGCGCACAAGTGCAATACTAGCCTATTCCGCATTATCGATGTCCAGTCTCGATAATACTCGGCTAGGGATATTTAATGATTAATCCTTCGTGGACTGATACTGTCTCATATCATTCTCAATCCAGGAACTAATCATAGGGACCTCTCTTCATTTATATATCTAAGGTGATCTAATCACAAATGATGAGAGTGCAATTTCCTTGTCACATAGTTAATTTGCTACAACAACACAATGATATGTCCAAATAGTGACGCTATGAGTAATTTTATCCAACAATCTCCCACTTGGCACATAGCCAGTCACTCGAGTGTCTAACACCCGAACTATGTACGGTTCGCTCAAATTGCTGAGGAAAGGTTTTCGTCAGCGGATTTGTATGATTATCGTCTGACGTGATTTATACGATCATCACATCGCCACGATGTATGATCCGAACGAATCAGATGAATATAGAAGTATATATCTGGATCGTCGATGAGACCTTTAATTCCTTAGCCTGTGCTGACGCCTAGCTCAGCTGCTAAAAAGAACTATATCTAATCTAATTAGATTTATTTTCGATCCAAATGGCTTCTATTGCTGCCTCAGCTGCATCAATAATCCGCATTTGTTGTTTATTCAGCAACAGTATCTTGCTCGGAAGATTTCCAGCTCACTGTCCCGTTATTCAAACTTTATAGTACCGCAATATTTAACTGTTTGGAAACTTGCAGCAGTGATCCCAGTCACTTCAAGTTCTCCTTCTCCATAGTTTTAGACAGCATCTTTAGTTCTCTAAGATACTAACAGATGTTCTTTAACTTCAATCCAGTGACCATCACTTGGATTGACCTGATTGTGACTCCATATGCTCGAAGCGTATGAGACACCAAATCAAGTACATTTTAAATGTACAATTTCCCAGAGAGTGTTAACAACTCCAAATCTATCCCAGTAGATCTTTATTCCTTGAATAAAGGTTGTTACTCCCCAGAATTCTACGGAGAATTTCTATTGAAAGAATATCTATGAAAGCCAAGCTTTCACCAATTGCTTTATGGGAATTTCATTGTCAGTGCGCGCTCTCCCACTAACCTCCTTATATACACAAGAATTATTTCGTTTTGATTCAAATCATAAACCATTATGATTATTTCAAAACGACAGTTCCAAGAACCTTATGCTTGCTTCAATCCAAACATGGATCGAATAATCCGCAAACCTTGTTTGTCGGTTATACAAAATCGTCAGGATGTTGTAAGCATCCTCCAAGAGGTTTCCTTTTCAGGAAACGATTTTGATCTACAACTGACACATTTCATAAATGAAATATGCAGTATTACAAGCATCATCAAAATAGATTTACTATGGAAACAGATAAAAGGTTGAACCGTTATTAACACAATGTTGATAACGATACCTTTTCAGTCACAAGCCTAGCTTTGTACGTTGGTTTGTTGCCATCCATGTATGTCTTCCTTGAAGACGATTACAGTACCAATAGGCACAATGCCTTGCGGTACAACAACTAGTATCCAAACATAGTTGTTATACATGGAATCCATTTCGAACTCATGGCACTTTGCCATAAAAGGGAGTTGATACCTTGTATCACTTCCTCGTACGTAGTCGGTTGGTATACCTCCATAAGATTTACATCTTTAAGGGGTTACATCAGAAACCCATACCCCAGATTATTTTCTGATTCTCTCTGATCTACGCGGTTCTTGTGTATTTGAAGATTAATGGTTTAGTTTCATCATTGATGAACTATTTGTGTTCCATTATGGACTTCGTGCCTTGAATAGTATTACTCCGATTTTCATCGAGTATCACTATCCTCCCACTGACCACTGCATATCGGTATTCCTCTTTGGAAAACCGCATGGTGAGCAACAATCATATTGTTCTCATGTGAGATTTATAAGTACTATACTTATGGTTTCCCTTAGGATAACCTATAATGGCACTTATCCAATTTGGGTCCTTAGTTTGGTATCATCCAAACGTTATGCCTGGCATACCCAAATTATTAGGAATGAGAAACCTGTTTCTTTCCTGTTCATATCCTATATGATATCTGTCAAACAGATTTATATGGAACCTTATTCTAAATAAGTTTTGCACTGTTAATACATATCCTATTGAAGGAAACAGTAGCTCAGAGTGACTCGTGATAAACCTTATCATGTCCAACAAAATTCGGTTTATAGTTCGGACACACCGTCTAACTGACGTGTCTCGGGAGGAGTCCTCATTTGAAAGAATACCGTACTCTTTCATGTACGTATGAAACTTACTGCTTAAGTATTTTCCAATACGGTCTTACCGTGGCGGGATAATACTATAGCCGATCTGTTTTTCTATTTCGTGTCGAAACTCTAAAGTTTCCAATTTGTGTTCTTCAAAAGAAACACATAACCATAACGTGATGCCACATCCGTTAAGGTCACGAAATATTCATGTTCACATCAAGTCTAGCTAGATATGGGCCCACTAACTTCACCATGAATAGGGCTAACAGATCGGTGGCACTTACACTATTACCAAGTAGACAGTGTTTTAGGTACTTTACCTAATAACTAGATTCGTAGACTTTATTTGAATAATCAAATCAGTCATAGTACCCACTCTTCAAAAGTGCGGATATACGAATCTTGTTTAATTGTGTCCCAGACAACAATGCCACAAATAAGTCTCTATTGATCAAATCAATTTGAGCTATTTATTTGTCATTTTTATATGTTTGAGATTTTATTATATTCAAAATATAAATTCTGTTATTTACATCTAATGTATTTATCTCAGTACCATCTTTATATAATAAAACACTTAGTGTTCTATAATATAAAGGTTTTATCCACAATGGATTAAACACTGATATAGAGATAATATCTCTAGTCAAACTAGTTACATTATAACAGTTCCTAATTTAAGTACACACCCGAAGGGTAGTTCCTAAACTTTGGTATCTACGGTCGAAACAGCGACTTTCGTCTCGTTTCCGATTCGCAGAGCAATCTCAGCTTGAAGTCAGTATCCTGCTCAAAGCAGATTCTGAACATCAATACATATATTTTATGTACCACACTAAGTATTTAAAATCTAATTTCAATACTAGTAGTGAACATAACTTTGACAAACATTTTTAAAGTCAGAGCCTTGCCCTTTCTTTAATTCCTTCCTTCGTGTCTTCATATCCAAATGGTAGTCACTTTGGGATATGTCAATTATCTTTTCAATATTTCACAAAACCTTTGGCCAAGCCTTGGGTTTTTGGAATATCGAAATGATGTGCACCTTGTGCAACACGCCCAATTGCAAACTTTGACTTTTCACCCTAGAATAGTCAAATCAATTCTCTAAGAATTATTAATTGCAATTTAATACTTTTAAATCTAAAGATAGATTTATGATAAGTATATATAATTAAGCACTAAAGTCATCATCACATAAATCTTCCAAAGATTTTATGCTCTACTATATTGGTTAATTATGGGCTTAAGGTATAATAAGTTATTTTATCAAATAAAGTAACCTATTATTTATTCCCAATTTGAAAATTAAATCATTTAAAATATTTAAATAATCCCAGATTATATTTTAAATATCCAACTTTTCAATTTTATCTTGATTACAATAGTCCAACTATTTAATCAACGATTAATGGTACTTTATATTATAATGATTATAATAGTCCAACTATATAATCAAATATAATCCAAATTAATTAACCTCAATTACATTGATTACTATAATCCAATTATAAAATCAACTGTAAACTGAAATTAATTAATTCAAATATATTGATTAATATAATCCAATTATATATAATCAACTATAATACAGTCCAACTGTTTATTAAAACAACAATTTAAATATTAGTCCAACTAACATTTAATTTATATGACGAGTGATATTTGATTGAGCGCGTATGGCGAGTAATTGAACGAATATTGCAAATTCAATTCTTGCCTCCCACTATTTTTCGTCGAGCCTCTAACCCTCTGTCGAGTACTCGGGAAACCGTGTTTCCTAGTGGGCTAGGATCCCGTTAAATATCACACAATCTTGACTTTGGCCAACAAATTGTATGATAATTAACTAGGTAGATCTCTAAGATCAATTGGATCTAATCCAATTCCTAGATCCAGTAGGTGGACATCCAAGTCCTAAACATATATCTTATATATGCCTATATATCCAATATATACCCTAACCTTTTTCCTCTGAATCAACTAGGCCTTGGCTTTGGCACAACAAACCTAGTGATCCCAGTCAAGCGTGGACCCATTGACCATGAAAGCTTCGTAATCAATGTCGATGGACAAGAAGTGGTCTTAACTTTGCCAACAAACCACAACTTGGACAAGACACCATATGGAACAAAGCCTCGTGATTCAAACACATCTTCGACGGACAAGGGCTTGACTTTGGCCAACAACCCATGCCAATCTAGGATCTTGAGTAAGAATCACTCAATGGAAGGAAAAGACGCATGATATTTGATGAGGGCTTTTCGCGTGCAAATTGGCTACCAATTTCATTATCTTTGTTAAGGTCTCATCATCATACACCCTTAAACATGCATTCTAAATACATAATAAAGCGAGTATGAAATAAAATAATAATGATATGCGGATGGATACTTAACACATTGATCCTAGATCAAATCTCTCCCTTTCTCACTCAAGCTAGCACTTGTATTACTTCTACCCCTTACACTACACTTCTAAGAAACTCACTTTAAAGAAACCTCATTTACATTGAGGGGAATAGGTGAGAAGAGAATACAAAGAGAATAGAGGTGATAAGGCTGGACACGCAGGTCCAATTTAATAATTGAATTTATTACAACAATTTCCAAAATTGACCCACCCGACTAATATCCATCCGATATACATTATTCATTCATCACAACCACGTATTCACACATAAGCATGCTATCAATCAATCTAATCAAATTAATTAATCTGATAATTATGTGATCATCCAATGTTCAAACAACGATTTGATTTTGGTCGAGTCAAACTCGTTTTTGCGAATAAGTACTCAAAGTACGAATTCTTGAATTAAATTAAACTACATCATTAAATCCAATTTAACATGTATTTAATACTAATTCACTATTCAATTCCAAATTAAATATTACACTTTATTTAATAAACCTTTAACGACTTAAATTCCAAATTTAATCGTGTCGGGTCTCAAAGCCCGATTAACGTCCAACGTCATTCAATTTCAAGTCTAATGGGCTTTAATTAATTTCTTTAAGGCGTGGGCTTCGGCAACCAAAGCCCAATCAAGGAGTAACCCCATAACCCCATAAGCCCAGAAATCAATTTAGGCCCATTAGGCCCAATTAAACTTTAAAGGTTTATAAGTTGTATTTGGGCTTAACGGAAGTGGCTTTGGGCCCAATTGGATCCAATCCAATTTGTCCAAATCCAACTTTGTACAACAAAGCCCAATAAGCCCATTTACAACATAATAAGCCCAAATTCAATTTAAGGCCTAAATAACTAAATTACATGAATCCAATTCCGCAATTTAATTACCTAAAGTGCATTACATGATTAATCATCCAAATTCAATATTTCCAAAACATTAATTAGTCCAATTAATCATGTTAAACATCATCATCACATGTCCAACACACTTTGATGAAAAATCAAACCCATTTACATGCTGCTTCCAAAGTCTCGGCCAAAGAAGGTAATTTTATCCGATTTGAATTCAATCCAATTAATTACACAATCGACATCGAATTAACTTCCCGAATGATTTCATACACATCCAATGTTCAAAAATGAAAAAATCCAAGACATTATAGGGCATAATGCATTCGGCCACCTAAGGAAATTGGGGATTTTTTTTTAATAATTTCAATTTCCAATTAATCTTAAATTAACATCATCCTATATGATTCCAATTCATCCAATGAATCAAAATCAAAAAATTCCAAATTTCCAAATAACCCTAAACTTTCGGCCAACACATATATTTTGGGGAAAATATTTCCAAATCAATTTTCATGAAATTGATCCAATCAAACTTCAATTCACATCATTAAACATGCTTAAAATGGCTAATCAAACAATTTAACAAATCATCATGCTCAAAATTAATTTACCCAAATTTTAACCCTAAAGTTTCATGCTTGAACCTAAGGCTCTTGATGCCATTGTTGGTTTTTAATCTAGGTCCCAAGATCATACAAGCCATGAAAACAATGCGTGAACAAACCAACGAAGATAGCGGAATACTTTACATCGGTCGGTCGGTTGAGTCGATTTGGAGACGAATGAAGGCCAAAAGCCCACTGTTTTCACGCCAAAATGCAGCAGTGAACTGCCTCCAAAACAAAGAATTTTGAGATGACGAAACGGAGCTCCAAGCCTCGTCCGATGGATCCCGGATCTGGCTCATGAAAACCTCCCTACCACCTTCGCAAGACTCGTAGTGTGCTAGCACTTGGATTTTCACCATGAAAACCCAACTCTTGCTTCCCTAAAGCTCACGTTTTTCTGGATGAAAAAACCAGTAAGTTTTGCCCCTGGGGCGTGAGCTTTTGTGAGAGAAATGGAGAGATGAAAGATGTGTTGTATATTTTTAAAAGTGTAAAAAGACTTTTACTTATATATTTTCCAAAAATATATAACAATTACCATTTGTTTTTCTTTTCAAAAACAAAATAAAAAGGTAATAAAGTCTCCCACCAAACTACATCAACTATTCACATCAACTTTAATAAAGTGACATGTCTTTCAATCAATCAATCAATCACATCAATCAATCACATCACTCAAAGTGACAAGTGATTTGACGCTTGATGCGACTGATTGATTTGACGCTTGATGCGACTTGCGTTGCCGCACTCGAATTCGAAATACGAATGCGCTCGCAATCACACTCGGGCTCGGGTTCGCTAATTCCAAATTAACGATTTTTCCGTCGCGTCGTAATTAGATGATTACGCCTAGCGAATTCACTATTCACGTCGCTAACGAATTAATTCTAAATTAATTCGTTTGCCCGAATTAAAATCTAATTTTAATTCCGCGTCGAGATCTAATTTCGTTTAATATATCGAATATATTAATTTAATCGATTAATTCCAAATTAATCGTTATCTCTCTCTAGACGATATTTTATTCCTAGATAAAATATCTCCGTAATTAATCCTAGATTAATTTTCTCTCTCTACTATATAATCCCAGATTATTCAAGAGTGCGAGTTGTGCGTCATCGGTGGATTATCGGGAAGCGACCCATGAGATCTCCGGATAAGTTGGCAGTAAATACGGTCGTCGGAGTATCCGAATCACGTACGTACCAAGTACTACGTTCTACCGATTTACGAGACAAGGTCGACTCCTAGCAAAGCACCAAGTCTACCCAATTCTCCGGACATATCCATCTAAGAATATTAAGATCTGTATCAAGCGTAGTATATGATTGTATTGTGCGTATCGGCCCAGTATCGGATAGTCACGTGCTAGGCCTGGGGCTGGATAATTGTATGCCCCGTACGAAGCACATGTCGGATGTCTGGTAACTAGTCTCTATAATCGGATATACATGACCTTGTCATAATATCCCGATGGCCGCGCAGCACTTAAGAGCACTAATACCGTATCCTGCATGACATCATCTCCACTATGACTGGAGTGATACTTCCGTCTTGACATCACATCCAATACACTACGATTCTCAATATACCCAGCATTGGCGTACACAGAACCGGTTAGAGTCCTAGACGACCTCAACTAAAGTATATTGATTGTCGTAAGCATTAGCGATGTAAGTCTCAGGTTAAGACTATACACACCTACCTTGATTTCGGCCTCCCATAGACACATAGTCATAATACCAATGGGATTCCGATGGGTCTATCCAGAGCGAAGCTGTTTCCCGTAGTATCGGTGAAACACAACCTCCTATCGCACTTGCATAAGTATCCAATTCTTATATATATGAGAACTATGCCGTTGTGCCCTCACAACGCGCACAAGTGCAATACTAGCCTATTCCGCATTATCGATGTCCAGTCTCGATAATACTCCGGCTAGGGATATTTAATGATTAATCCTTCGTGGACTGATACTGTCTCATATCATTCTCAATCCAGGAACTAATCATAGGGACCCCTCTTCATTTATATATCTAAGGTGATCTAATCACAAATGATGAGAGTGCAATTTCCTTGTCACATAGTTAATTTGCTACAACAACACAATGATCTGTGCAAATAGTGACGCTATGGGTCATTTTGTCCAACAGGATGGACTCGATCTCATCATTGGCTTCATTCAGCTTCTTATCCAGCTCATGCTCTCTCACTGTCAGTTGGCTCTGAAGCCTCTAAGCCTGTCCACCCTCTGCAAGGGTGTTTGAAAACACATTCAAGTTGGTGGCTATAAGGTACGCCAAATACATATCAAGAGATTGGGTCATTTCATCAATAAGTGATAATTATTAGCAAAGGAACGAAAGAGAAAGCTAAGTTTTGAATTATCTTTATTTAGAGGCGGTCCACTCTTTGGACGACCTCATTGGGAAAAATGGTTTTGAAGACAGAGATATGTTGACGTCCACATACTGGGCCAAATAGAGCTTCCCCTCATATTATTCAGGAAGTCCTCCACTCCCAAAATTGAGACCGTTCATTTCTTTAAAGTAGAAATGGTAGGTGACCGGCGTAAACACACATGTATAACGCAAGCGCACATATTGTTCAAGTAGTATAAAAATATTGATCCCACAATGACTTAATTCATACTGTTGGTATTAATTATTGATACTATTTATTTACAGGTATCTAATTATAGAGAGAAATGAATTGATTGCTTTTGATTGGTTGAATGTGGATTTGCTAATTAAAATAAAAATAGACACAAAATAAAATACTAAGGAAAATAAAAGAAAAGACACAAAGATCTAAGGTCGTGACTCCACACAATATTATTTTAAAGATGAATTGATTCTCTTACAAATTTGTAATAAATCCGTTTTCTAACCTGGAACACGAAATTATGCAAAAGCCTCTGTCGATGGTCAGACGCAAATACCCAGTATAACTCAATTGAACCATATGTCTATGTCAACCAAATTACCTGGATTCATTAAGATCAAGTTCCAATTGTGGCTACCCCCGCCCGACAGGTATATGTCTATCCTATAAGGAAATCTATTAAAGGGTTATCTATCCTCAAGGAAGATGTTGGCTATTGAATTTAAGGCTGAAACCTAAAATCCCTATGTCTAGTTCATTTTAAGTTTACCACATCAATCTTATTGGTGATCAGACAACAAGAAGCATTAAGCTTAAGACTCAATAAACAAACTAAAGAATTACCCATAAAAAGAAAATCAATTATTAAATGTGAATATTGTGTTTCATCACTTCCCTAGAATAAAATAAAATGATGGGGTTAGAGGATCCACATTTAATATTTCTTATATAGGAAGCTCACTTATTATAATATATAAATTATTTTATGTTATGCTTTCTCATGAATTAATAATGTTAAACATTTAAAACCAGCCATATATGCAGTAATCCATTTAGTCCAACTACACCAGCCATATAGACGGTAATTATCTGTCACATAAAGACCAGCCATATGGGCGGTAAAGTAATTTATATTTAGACCGACCATATAGGCGGTAATAAAGTCTGCCATTAATTAATCCAGTTAAATTAAAATTTATAAATTATAATTAAGTGAGATTTACCTAGATAATTATATTAAAGGTTTCACCTTTTACCCCAGCGGAAATTTAACTACAAAACATAAAGTAAATAAATAAAAATCTGTAATAAAAACTAAAAATAAAAATACATAATTTTAATATTACAAAACTAGATGCTTCCTATGAAATCAGGGAAAAAATCCTAAGGAAAGCACACCAAATGAAGTGCTGAAGAGCTTAATTAATAGGCATTTTCTGGATCTGGCGTCGCGATGCTGGCACGCGGATTTGGTCTACGCGGCTTTTGACCACGCACATTGTCGGCTCAATCAAATGATGACACATGGCACGCGATGAGAGTGGTGCAATGGGAAGGCAACACGTGGCACACGGTGATTAGTGGATGTTTCAGTCCAATGAGAATCTGACACGTGGCATGCGGTAAGGATCGGTCCAATGAGAGCTTGACACGTGGTAGCATGTGATTCACCGAATATTCGGTCCAATGAGAAGGTGACACGTGTCACGCGGAGTGTCGGCACCATAGGTTTGTGACACGTGGCACACGGCGTATTTTAGATGATCTTCTGTGATGATGACACGTGGCAGGGCGCACGTTAGCAAGTTCGGCGCACGTTACCAAGATTCGGCGCACGTTAGTGTAGGGGTTTTCAGGGGGTAAATCCGGTAACTCAGAGGAAGCGGTGGAAAATCAGATTTTCCGATTTCAAAACTTTTTCTCGGATTAATTAAATAAACATATTTATTTAATTATCCAATAAAGAAATTATGAAAATAAAATTCAATAAATCATATTTAAGTGAATTTACCGAATTGCCCTTACACTTGGTACTTTGTCCATTTTAGTCCGAAATTGATCAAATCAATTTTGAATGATTCTAAATCATTTATAAGATGAACTTAGCATGTTCAAAACATCAAAACACCAAAAGAAACAAAATCCCCAAATTTTGAGTCTTGGCCGAGAGCACCATTAGGGTGCCAATTTGTCCACTTTGTCATTTCATACTTCAAAACACATCAAGATGTAATCCAATCAACATGAAACTTTATATGAATCATATACACATTCAAATACACAACATAAATGAAAATCCCCAAATTTAGAATTGGTCATGAACCCTAATTTTTCAATTTCTTCAAATTGGACAAATTAGACCAAATTGGTTAAATCAATTACTTTAATCATCATTCTTCCATCCAATCAAAGTCTCAACACAATGAAACAACTCAAGATCAAATCTAGGTCATCTAAGAGTGGGTCAACAACTCTAGATTAGCAACAAGGTTTCCAAAACCACAAAAGAATACTTATAACTACAATAGTCATAAGCTTCCATCATTATACATGCTCAACACTTCCATCAAACTTCCATTCATCAAAAACTCAAAGAATAAAGAAAAGAATAACTTAAGAACATCACAAGATGTTGCCTAGATCATAAGGAACATTTTCTTATCTAATAGTAAGTTGAGAAAACTTACTAAATCCAAGCTTTTCTTTTGGTTTTTCCTTTCTTCTTCTCTAGCTTCTTTGGTTTTCTTCTAATGGAGTTTAGGTTAGAAAGTGTATTAGGTTAGAATTCAAATGAAATGAAAACAATATATACTTGTTGCACTTAGGCCTTGGCCGAAACTTTCACAAACATATACATCAATTTTCATTTCATTTCATTTCACATTTTTGATCAAGTTGACAAAATATCTAAAACACCTTTAAAGATATTTCTAATTAAGTCAACTAAGGCAACTAAGTCATTTAAACCAATATCCAAAGTTAAGATATTTATATTTTAATTAATTTAATCATTTAACAATTAAATAATTAATTAATTAATTAAATAAATATATTAAATATATGTATTATATTTACATTAAATATCAAATACATATATTCATTTAGGATATAAGTCAAATATCTCAATTTGACTATTAATTAATGTGTATTTAAATTAATCAAGTATTAAATGTAAATACACAATAATTAATCAAATGACTATCGGGTCCCTTTAGCATGTATTTTGCGTTTAACCTTTAAACGACTTTATAAATAATCAATATTATTTATAAATGTTGCTCTAGTGCTCTACGAGTATATTTCATTATTGAGACTCTCTAGATTCAGGTATATCCGTCACGAAATCCAATTTCGTGTCCATAATTTATCCACCCGTAAATTATGACGATCACGGATAATCTCGCTGAATCATACAGGTCGAGGTCATGGAAAATGTATAATTCCTCCGTCACAGGTATCCGGATAAATCCCAGAGATATAGATGTAAACGTCAAATCTCTATGGGGATTATCCAGTCGACTATTCTATTAGCAATCTCTAAAAGAATGTTTAGAACTGCTTCTAAACTTTACCACGGGCCCATGGTTTTATCTGATTGCTAATCATATGGACTACCTATGCTCTGGTACACAGAACTGACGGATCCTATCTTGATACACATAGGACACCCTGAGGATCTATCTACACACCCAACGAACAACGGAGGTCTGATCTAAATAGATCGGTGACGTGACTGCCATCTAAGTGTAGAAGATGTCTCATGTGCCCACAATGGCATCTCAAGTCTAAGAATCACAAGTGCTACTCAACCCGAGAAGATTCTTATTGACGTTGGTGTACCATCCATTAAGAATCTTCGGTGAGTCGTTCAGTGTTTATCCGCTATAAACACCTACACGTCTATACTAGTCTCCAAGACTAATGGTTCATTGAGAAACCATTGGAATCATATATTCCAGTATACGATATGTACTGGTCTCAACGGGTTTACTATACTGACCAAGTAGTGTAAACCTTGACCAGGAACAGTCTGAGAATGACAACATCATGATACTACTCAATGTCAGTTGCGACGCTTTTGCAACAGTACCATGACTAATCATTCTAAGGTCATTACGTCTTTACCATATAAAAAGATAGATTATATTATAGAAACTGCATATATTATTCATAATAATAATGTTTTACAGAAGTATTCAAAGAAATACAACCGGGAATTGCGCTCTGAGCACCAACCCCAACAAAATCTCCCACTTGCTCTAGTGCCAATAACGATTGTATCTAATACCCATCGACTCCACGTTTTTATCAAACAACTTCGGAGGTATGGCCTTCGTCAGCGGGTCTGCTACATTATCTTCACTCGGTACCTTGCACACGACAATGTCCCCTCGCGACACAATCTCTCGAATGATGTGGTACTTGCGTTCCACATGCTTCGACTTCTGATGCGCCCTCGGTTCCTTTGCTTGCGCAATGGCTCCAGTATTATCACAGTATAACGGAATCGTATTCTCGATACTTGGGACAACTCCCAATTATGTGATAAAGTTCTTTATCCACACAGCCTCTTTTGCAGCTTCAGAAGCTGCAATATATTCCGCCTCAGTGGTGGAATCTGCTGTCGATCCCTGTTTGGAACTCTTCCAACAAACTGCACCTCCGTTAAGGGTAAAGACAAATCCAGATGTAGACTTTCTATCATCGGGATCCGATTGGAAATCGGAGTCTGTATACCCATTAACCTGCAGTTCGTTTCCTCCATAAATTATTAACTTATCCTTAGTACCTTTAAGATACTTGAGGATATGTTTAATGGCCATCCAATGGTCATTACCTGGATTGGACTGATATCTGCTAGTTACGCTAACAGCGAAACTGATATCAGGCCTCGTACATAACATGACATACATTATGCTACCCAAACACGAAGCATAAGGTTGGTTAGACATTCTAACCTTCTCATCTTCTGTTTGTGGACACATCTTCTTTGAAAGATGAATCCCATGTCTGAACGGTGTTTTTGCTGTCTTACAGTTACCAAAACTATACCGTTCCAAGATCTTATCTATGTACGTTGATTGGGATAACCCAATCAGCCTCCTTTGTCTATCTCTATAGAGTTTTATCCCTAAAACATAGGAAGCTTCTCCCAGGTCCTTCATGGAGAAATTCTTACAGAGGTATGCTTTGACGCTTTGTAACATACCTAAATCATTCCCAATGATTAGGATGTCATCAACATATAGGACTAAAAATACGACCATGCTCCCACTGGCCTTCTGATACACACAGGATTCTTCCGAATTCTTGAGAAAACCAGACGATCTAATAATCTCGTCGAATCGAAGATTCCAACTTCGTGAAGCTTGTTTAAGTCCATAAATGGACTTCTTAAGCTTACATACCATGCCCGAGTTTTCACTGGACGCAAAACCTTCCGGCTGTTCCATATAGATTTCTTCATCAAGAAATCCATTTAGAAAAGCCGTTTTGACATCCATTTTCCAAATCTCGTAGTCATGATACGCAGCTATAGAAAGCAAAATCCGAATAGACTTAAGCATTGCTACCAGCGAAAAAGTTTCATCGTAGTCGACGCCAGGTCGCTGCGTGTAACCTTTTGCTACCAGTCGGGCCTTGTAAGTCTCAACCTTACCATCAGGCCCGCGCTTCCTCTTGTAAACCCATTTACAACCGATAGGAACAATTCTTTCGGGAAGCGGAACCAAGTCCCAAACTTGATTCTCATGCATTGAGTCTATCTCGGATTTCATGGCACTTTGCCATTTCACGGAGTCGATGTCCAACATCGATTCTCTATAGGTGAAAGGATCTGTCTCTTCAACTAAGAGAACATCCAGACTCTTTTCTTGTATCAAATACAAGCGTTCAGGAGGTCTAGATACCCTTTCCGACCTACAGAGTGTGTGTGTTGAAGGTCTTTCATCTACTTGAACTTCAGGTTCCTCCGTTGGTTCGTTGTTTTCAGGTTGGACTTCATCAAGCTCAACCTGTCTATGATTACCACCTTCTGACAAAAAATCTACTTCTAGAAATTTTGCGAAGCGAGCTACGAACACATTTCGATGCTCGGTATCATAGAACAGATATCCCCTCGTATTCGAAGGATATCCGACAAACCTAAACTTTTGCCCTCGATGCGAAAGCTTATCTTGCTGAGTCACCCTGACATAGGCAGGACAACCCCAAACCTTAATATAATTAAGATTTGGTCTCCTACCGAACCATATCTGATACGGAGTCGTAGGAACAGCTTTTGAAGGAAACTTGTTCAAAAGATGTGCGGCTGTTAAGAGAGAGTAGCCCAAAAAGTAATAGGGCAAATCTGTGAAACTCAACATTGATCGGACCATATCCAATAAAGTCCGATTTCTCCTCTCAGACACTCCATTGTGCTGTGGAGTACCTGGAGGAGTATATTGAGCGAGAATCCCATTCTCCTTCATATAAAATACATGAACTCACCACTCATATATTCACCGCCTCGATCAGATCGAATGCATTTAATATATTTACCAGTTTGTTTTTCTACTTCATTTCGGAACTGTGGGAACACAGGACCTGAGCGACGCCGTTCCTAGGCTCGCGGCCTAGTTGGGAAGGATTACATAACATGGAGTCGCCACCCGGTGTGAACCGGGACAAAGATTTAAGGCCGCACTCACCCCTCGCAAGGGAAGACCTCAAACCGTTGGGTTCGGAATGGTCCCTTACTTATGTCACTTGTAATGAAGGATTCACGTAATAATTTAACTAAGCTTAAGTAACACTTATTTCCAATAGTATCATGCTTCTAAATTCATATGCATACATCAACAAGTTCATCACAACATGCAACATCACATGGCAATCTCATGAACATATTTCAATCCTATGATATGGAAAACTAAGAACAACATAATCATGATTGAATACAATCCTGAGAACACATAGAATGGATAAATGCAGGGATACAAATAATGTGGTTGGCTATATAACACAAGAAAGATCAACCAAGAGGCAATTATGCATGAATATGATAAGACAGACTCAGTTCAGTGTGTGCGCATTCGTGTAGCGTTCGTAAACGCGTTCGAACGGTAAACAGAAGGTTCGCGTTCGTATAGCGTTTGATAACGCGTTCGAACGGAAATGAGACAGAATGCGCGCGTTCGTGTAGCGTTCGTAAACGCGTTCGAACGTAAATGAAACAGAATGCTCGCGTTCGTATAGCGTTTGATAACGCGTTCGAACGGAAATGAGACCTGATGCATGATAAGGCAAAATGTATGCGCGTTCGAGTTGCGTTTGTTAACCCGTTCGAACGGACACGGACCTGATGCACGATAAGGAAAAATGTATGCGCGTTCGAGTTGCGTTTATGAACGCGTTCGAACGGACACGGACCTGATGCATGATAAGGCAAAATGGAATGCAATACATAAACAGAAAATAAAGGGGCGCGGCGAAGTACTGCCGTAAAGGTGGCCTTTTGGGGCTCTTGATCTCTCAAAGAGAGGACCTTTAGACCAACATACTAAGCTCATGCGCGTCACATCACATCATGCATATAAACATAAAGACAATCATATTATTCTAAGTATGTCCGATTGAACGTATCTTGTATCCAACCGGGCACACATCAACCGGCGCGGCAAAGTAGTGTCACAAAGGTGGCCTTTTCGGCTCTTGGTCTCCCAAATGGAGGACCTTTGGACTAACTCACTAAGCCCATGCGCTCGATTGAATCATACATAAATGAGCAACATGTTGAATTCAAGTAAAGAAAACTAAATAAACAAAAAGCAACACAACGAGAGGGAGATGGTGCCGTTTACTCAAGCGGTACGTGGAGTTGTGGCCCGAGTACAGATCATATTACCGTCCATTCGGAATCGGCTATGAAATTTATGTCCGGGTTTCCATCCGATATACCGCGAGAGTTGACACATCTCTCATTCATCCAATACCCACAACATGCATCCATAAACGACTCTCATGCGAATAGAATTCAATAATAATAATAAAAAGAACGAATATAAACTAATGAAAAGGTACCCTCAGGTCTAACCTTTTAAATCATCTCTCGGATGTACGGTACACGATTGTCGGAAGGGTGGATGCTCCGCAACTCTCCCGGTTCACTGGTTCACTGTTCTCGTTCGTTGTCTTACTGTTTTGAGTCGTCGTTCTCCGTCTTTTGCTATTATTTCCTTGTGGTTTCGCTGCCTTTTCCTCTTTATCTTTTGCTTACTGGTTTTTGGTGTCTTCTTCCTGTAATATTTTTTATGTGTGTTGTGTGTGAGTTAGGGACTAGCTAGCTCGGGACCAACTAAGGACTAAGTTGAGAAGGTTGGTGAAGGGTTCTTTTTATAGGCAAAGGGTTGGGCTTGACAAGGAAAGGAATTTGATTAGGTTTGGTTAAGGGAAGTCCAAGGATTTGATTTGGTTTGGTTAAGGGAAGTCAAAGATTGAGGGGGGACAAATCTTGGTTAGATAGGGAAGGTTGGATATTTGATTGGCTTGGATTAGGAATACAATATTTTAAGTTTGGGAATAATCTTATTAGATTGGGAATATAATTGGTTGATTGATTTTAATTAGGCATGATTATATTTTGATTTAGTGTGTGATTGATTTTAATTTAGGCATGATTTTAGTTTAAGTTGGTATTTGTTTATTTTATGTTTGGTATATGTTTTATTTAATCATTTAATTAATTTAATTATTATATTATTTAGTTAATGTTTTAATTAATATTTATTTATTTAAATTGGGATGTGTTTTATGGGCTTTGGGGGCTAATTGGGCTGGATGTGAGGCTAGCAGCAAAACCAGAATTACCGACACCGTTCGAACGCATCATCGAATGCAGCACGAACGCCCGCAATCTGTTTGACGTTCGAACGTATACACGAACGTAGCACTAACGAAAACAGTGAACCTTGTTTATTCTGAATTTCCCCTTCCGATGTCCGTTTCCCGTGACCTCCGTGACTTAAAAGGTAGTGTCTCCAAAATGAGACTCATCATGGGGTTTTATGCGTAAAAATGCAGTGCCTACAGGAACCCCCACTTTGATGGGACTTGTGTAATGTGCAACAGTGACAATCCTATCAAAGTTATGCAATGCATTTCTACTTACCTGGCTCGCTAGCTGCCACTTGACTTACCACGTGTTTGAGTTGATTTGGGTGGTGAGGTGCTGCGACCCCTGGTTCATTCCCGAACCGTGCTTCCATTCTTGGAGTGCCATTCTCGGCCTGTTCCTTCCTGAACTGTATTGAGATGAGGCTTTATTCCTCCCGAGCTTTATTCCCGAACTGTTAAGATGAGGCTTTATTCCTCCCGAGCTTTATTCTCGAACTGTTGAGATGAGGCTTTATTCCTCCCGAGCTTTATTCCGAACTGTTGAGATGAGGCTCTATTCCTCCCGAGCTTTATTCCCGAACTATACCGACATGAGGCTTTCTTCCCCTTGAGCTTTTTTCCCGAACTGTGTTGATATGAGGCTTTATTCCTCGGGGCTTTATTCCCGAACTTATACTGATATGAGGCTTTCTTCCCCTTGAGCTTTGTTCTCAAACTTATACTGATATGAGGCTTTCTTCCTCTGGGCTTTGTTCCCTGACTGTGTTAACTGTGGGCTTTGTCCCCGAACTGTACTGAATGTGGGCTTTATTCCCGTACTGAGCTGGATGCAGGCTTTCTTCCTGAACCGAACTAGATGCAGGCTTTATTCCTGAACTGTTACTGTAAGGTGGTCCATTCACGGACCGTTACTGTGAGGTGGTTCATTCCCGAACCGTGCTTCCATTCTTGGAGTGCCATTCCCGGCTTGTTCATTCTTGAACTGTCCATTCCCGGACCATATCTCCATTCTCGGAGTGTCATTTCCGACTTGTTCATTCTTGAACTCTGCTCCATTCTTGGATTGCCATTCTCGGCTTGTTCATTCTCGAGCTGTCCATTCCCGGACTATATCTCTATTCTCGGAGTGCCATTCTCGGCAGAACTGATCTGATGTAATGTGGGCCTCGCCCCCAGAATGCCATACCCGGCAAGACTGATACTGATGTAATGTGGGCCTCGACCCTGGGACTCATTCCCCAAACTGATGTTGAAGTGGGCCTCGGCCCCAACTGCTACTGACATGGGCCTCGCCCCTAGATTGATGCTGATGTGGGCCTCGACCCTCGGATTCATTCCAAAATTCTGCTGATGCGGGCCTCGGCCCTGGGATTCATTCCCTGGATCCATTCCAAAATTCTGCTGATGTGGGCCTCGGCCCTGGGATTCATTCCCTGGATTCATTCCAAAATTCTGCTGATGTGGGCCTCGGCCCTGGGATTCATTCCCCGGATTCATTCCAAAATTCTGCTGATGTGGGCCTCGCCCCTGAACTGATATTGATATGGGCCTCGCCCCCAGACTGATATTGATATGGGCCTCGCCCCTAGACTGATACAGATACGGGCCTCGCCCCTGTGACTCATTTCTGAAATTGCTGACATGGGCCTCAACCCCGGGATTCATTCCAACACTCTGACGATGTGGGCCTCGACCCTGGGACTCATCCCCAAAACTACTACTCATATGTTACTGATTCTGGTTGTCTTATCTTTGCCGCTTTCTCTTTTTCTCTTCTGAAACCTGTTATTACAAAACAGAACAAACACAAAAGGGATGCAAAAATGTGTTACGTGTATGCATGCATGCATGATTGGGTTTCCTATCCCATTGAGCTAGGTCTTCTGCCAGTATTCTTGGTGGCTGCTTGGTCTTTTGACAAGTCTGTCATCTTCCCTAACCAACATGCATCTATGATGGCTTTTAAATCAAAAGGGAGTTAACATGGTGCATGTATGCATGAGGTGCATGAGATGCATATAACATATATAACATACTAAATCAATTAAAATTTTCATACAAATCGGCCCGTTATCATTTTAGAAGCTTTCGGGCTAATTGCAATAGGAGTGAACTCATCCCAGTTTAAATGGCCCAACAAGTTCACGTCTCATGGCAAGGAGCCCAACTAAATCCAAATGGTAACATTCCGAACACAAGCACAAAGTGGCTCATCAACACTTAGAAGCCTTCGGCCCAATTGTCATAAAGTACGTTCTTGTCCCAGTTTAAATGGCCCAACAAGCCCATATCTTATGACAAATAGTCCAAATGAATCCAAACGATGATGTTCCCAAACACAAGCATAAAAGAGAGATAATGCAAACATAACATAACAATTTTTACATAATGGCCCACCAACATTTCAGAAGCTTTGGGCCTAATAGTCATACAGTACGAACTTGCCCCAGTTTAAATGGCCCAGCAAGCCCGCATTTCTGACAATAGTCCAACTGCATCCGAATGAGGATGGTCCACAAGCACATACTCAAGGAAATAATTGTTACTTTAACCATACAAACCGGTCTATGGGTGGGTTAGTAAGAGTATAGACAAAGGCTCTCACCGGCGAAGGATGGCCCACAATTAGGTCTCCCCACTCAAGGGTTCGAGCAACCAAGTGAGCGCACCCTTTTTTATACACTAAGGTACATGCCAATGAGCTATGGTGTGTGACGGACTGTCAAATGGATTTCCCGTTGTAGATTCCCCAGAGGGAAGGTGGAGCGAGGCTCACTTAAGTACCCAAAGCCTCTTAGGCTCTTATCGCTTGGTGTCAGGAATAAACAACGAGTCCTCCAAATTAGTCCATCACAAAGGCTACGAGTAGATGGCCATATAGGTGTCCTCACAGCTTTTCCTTCTAGAAAGGTAGTGAGTGAAGGAAGACACCAAACCATTACCTAGCCTCAAAATGCCTTTGATTAAACCCTCATTTCATCCACTATAGACATGGTCAATTAAAACATAAATCCAAACATTACAAGACAATATTTCGGGGCCAATTCTCTATCCCCAGTGGAGTCGCCAGACTGTGGGAACACAGGACCTGAGCGACGCCGTTCCTAGGCTCGCGGCCTAGTTGGGAAGGATTACATAACATGGAGTCGCCACCCGGTGTGAACCGGGACAAAGATTTAAGGCCGCACTCACCCCTCGCAAGGGAAGACCTCAAACCGTTGGGTTCGGAATGGTCCCTTACTTATGTCACTTGTAATGAAAGGATTCACGTAATAATTTAACTAAGCTTAAGTAACACTTATTTCCAATAGTATCATGCTTCTAAATTCATATGCATACATCAACAAGTTCATCACAACATGCAACATCACATGGCAATCTCATGAACATATTTCAATCCTATGATATGGAAAACTAAGAACAACATAATCATGATTGAATACAATCCTGAGAACACATAGAATGGATAAATGCAGGGATACAAATAATGTGGTTGGCTATATAACACAAGAAAGATCAACCAAGAGGCAATTATGCATGAATATGATAAGACAGACTCAGTTCAGTGTGTGCGCGTTCGTGTAGCGTTCGTAAACGCGTTCGAACGGTAAACAGAAGGTTCGCGTTCGTGTAGCGTTTGATAACGCGTTCGAACGGAAATGAGACAGAATGCGCGCGTTCGTGTAGCGTTCGTAAACGCGTTCGAACGTAAATGAAACAGAATGCTCGCGTTCGTATAGCGTTTGATAACGCGTTCGAACGGAAATGAGACCTGATGCATGATAAGGCAAAATGTATGCGCGTTCGAGTTGCGTTTGTTAACGCGTTCGAACGGACACGGACCTGATGCATGATAAGGCAAAATGTATGCGCGTTCGAGTTGCGTTTATGAACGCGTTCGAACGGACACGGACCTGATGCATGATAAGGCAAAATGGAATGCAATACATAAACAGAAAATAAAGGGGCGCGACGAAGTACTGCCGTAAAGGTGGCCTTTTGGGGCTCTTGATCTCTCAAAGAGAGGACCTTTAGACCAACATACTAAGCTCATGCGCGTCACATCACATCATGCATATAAACATAAAGACAATCATATTATTCTAAGTATGTCCGATTGAACGTATCTTGTATCCAACCGGGCACACATCAACCGGCGCGGCAAAGTAGTGTCACAAAGGTGGCCTTTTCGGCTCTTGGTCTCCCAAATGGAGGACCTTTGGACTAATTCACTAAGCCTATGCGCTCGATTGAATCATACATAAATGAGCAACATGTTGAATTCAAGTAAAGAAAACTAAATAAACAAAAAGCAACACAACGAGAGGGAGATGGTGCCGTTTACTCAAGCGGTACGTGGAGTTGTGGCCCGAGTACAGATCATATTACCGTCCATTCGGAATCGGCTATGAAATTTATGTCCGGGTTTCCATCCGATATACCGCGAGAGTTGACACATCTCTCATTCATCCAATACCCACAACATGCATCCATAAACGACTCTCATGCGAATAGAATTCAATAATAATAATAAAAAGAACGAATATAAACTAATGAAAAGGTACCCTCAGGTCTAACCTTTTAAATCATCTCTCGGATGTACGGTACACGATTGTCGGAAGGGTGGATGCTCCGCAACTCTCCCGGTTCACTGGTTCACTGTTCTCGTTCGTTGTCTTACTGTTTTGAGTCGTCGTTCTCCGTCTTTTGCTATTATTTCCTTGTGGTTTCGCTGCCTTTTCCTCTTTATCTTTTGCTTACTGGTTTTTGGTGTCTTCTTCCTGTAATATTTTTTATGTGTGTTGTGTGTGAGTTAGGGACTAGCTAGCTCGGGACCAACTAAGGACTAAGGTTGAGAAGGTTGGTGAAGGGTTCTTTTTATAGGCAAAGGGTTGGGCTTGACAAGGAAAGGAATTTGATTAGGTTTGGTTAAGGGAAGTCCAAGGATTTGATTTGGTTTGGTTAAGGGAAGTCAAAGATTGAGGGGGGACAAATCTTGGTTAGATAGGGAAGGTTGGATATTTGATTGGCTTGGATTAGGAATACAATATTTTAAGTTTGGGAATAATCTTATTAGATTGGGAATATAATTGGTTGATTGATTTTAATTAGGCATGATTATATTTTGATTTAGTGTGTGATTGATTTTAATTAGGCATGATTTTAGTTTAAGTTGGTATTTGTTTATTTTATGTTTGGTATATGTTTTATTTAATCATTTAATTAATTTAATTATTATATTATTTAGTTAATGTTTTAATTAATATTTATTTATTTAAATTGGATGTGTTTTATGGGCTTTGGGGGGCTAATTGGGCTGGATGTGAGGCTAGCAGCAAAACCAGAATTACCGACACCGTTCGAACGCATCATCGAACGCAGCACGAACGCCCGCAATCTGTTTGACGTTCGAACGTATACACGAACGTAGCACTAACGAAAACAGTGAACCTTGTTTATTCTGAATTTCCCCTTCCGATGTCCGTTTCCCGTGACCTCCGTGACTTAAAAGGTAGTGTCTCCAAAATGAGACTCATCATGGGGTTTTATACGTAAAAATGCAGTGCCTACAGGAACTCTTTGAACTTTTCAAAGATTTCCGATTTATGTCGCATCAAATAGACATAACCGTACCATGACAGATCATCGGTAAAGGTAACGAAGTACGAATAACCACAGTGAGCAGTTTGACTTAGTGGACCACATACATCAGAATGTACGAGTTCCAGTAAGTTAGTGGCGCGGTGTCCAACACCAGAAAATGAGGCTTTGGTCATCTTACCCTGAATACAGGATTCACAAGTTGGATAGGATTCAATGATAAGATCTGGTATCAAACCATTCCTAACCAATTGGGTAAGGCGTTTAACACCAATGTGACCAAGCCTCATATGCCAAAGTCCAGTATTATTAATTACAGGTAAACTACGTTTATTAACTCCAGTATTTAATATATCTTTTGAAGTTTGCAATGTATAATGACCATGCTGGTTTGGACAACAAATGATCTGAATATTATTTCTATCATATAAATATAAAGAACTATTATTAATATTAATACAAAATCCTTCTGTATCCAATACAAAAAGTGATATAATATTAGCTACACATCCAGGTACAAAATGGCATTCATTTAACAAAAGTGTCACATTCGGTAATGAGATCTCGCATACTCCCACTGCAACTGCATCCAAAGAGTCTCCACTCCCGAACCGCAACTGCATCTCCCCGGGCTTTAGCCTCCTACTTTCCTTCAGCACCTGCAACGAATTGCAAATGTAAATGGGACAAGCAGAATCTAAAATCTAGTTGGATGTAACGGCTTCACAAGCCAAAGATAAATCAATAACTGGAAAAATAAATGTACCTGATGTAGATGCTCTATCTCTCCTCAGCTGGGCGATGTAATCATGACAGTTTCTTTTCCAATGCCCGACTTTGCCGCAGTGGTGGCATTTGTCTTCAGAAGCCCTCTTGGGCTTAGCAATCTTCGCCTGTTGTTGAGGACCAAAATCCTTCTTCTTCTTTCCTTTATTCTTCTTTCCCTTGGACCATCCTTGGGAAGAAGCAGAAAGAGAAGTAGTTCTAGGAGGGCGAGTCGGTACTCCCTTCTTAAGGTCATCTTCTGCCGTGAGCAACATCCTATGTAGCTCTTGGTAGGTACAGACAGTCCCATTCATGTTGAAGTACATCACGAACTGGTGATATGAAGCTGGAAGCGAACCAAGAATGACACTCCTACCGAGAATATCATTCAAGATGAGATTATGTTGCCTCAACTGATCGATCAAATCGATCATCTGAAGAACATGTGGGCTAACATCTTGCCCCTCATCCAGACGCGCATGGAACAGTTCCATTGCGACTTTGTGAACAATCACTTGTTCTTGGTTCTCAAACGATTGTCTCAATCGCGTCATCATACTATAGGAATCTAGCATACCATAGTATTGTTTCTTGAGTTTCGGAGACAGTGAACTAAGGATGTATGATTTAACCCTTAAATCATCATCCTTCCAAGTTTCAAAAACTTGGCATTCCTCCTCCGAAGCATCCGCACCCACAGCAAGGGGCAACAGACCCTCAAGAACATATCCCAGCTTTTCGGAATCGAGGACAATCCTCAAATCCAATTCCCAGTCAGCGAAGTTCTCAGCGCCTTTCAGTTTGTTCGCATCAAGCATACGCGTAAACTGATTTGTGGATTAGGCCACCATCGCCAATCTATCATATAGATCACGAAAAACGGTTAGCATAAATTAAGTAGTTTCATATAATATCAAAAGCATAAACTAGATCATGGATTTTTAATCTAAAAATGCCCCTCCCACTAAATCATGCAATACTGTAGTCCCCAAACAGAATACAAATATCTCAATTTGACTATTAATTAATGTGTATTTAAATTAATCAAGTATTAAATGTAAATACACAATAATTAATCAAATGACTATCGGGTCCCTTTAGCATGTATTTTGCGTTTAACCTTTAAACGACTTTATAAATAATCAATATCATTTATAAATGTTGCTCTAGTGCTCTACGAGTATATTTCATTATTGAGACTCTCTAGATTCAGGTATATCCGTCACGAAATCCAATTTCGTGTCTATAATTTATCCACCCGTAAATTATGACGATCATGGATAATCTCGCTGAATCATACAGGTCGAGGTCATGGCAAATGTATAATTCCTCCGTCACAGGTATCCGGATAAATCCCAGAGATATAGATGTAAACGTCAAATCTCTATGGGGATTATCCAGTCGACTATTCTATTAGCAATCTCTATAAGAATGTTTAGAACTAGCTTCTAAACTTTACCACGGGCCCATGGTTTTATCTGATTGCTAATCATATGGACTACCTATGCTCTGGTACACAGAACTGACAGATCCTATCTTGATACACATAGGACACCCTGAGGATCTATCTACACCCAACGAACAGGCGGAGGTCTGATCTAAATAGATCGGTGACGTGACTGCCATCTAAGTGTAGAAGATGTCTCATGTGCCCACAATGGCATCTCAAGTCTAAGAATCACAAGTGCTACTCAACCCGAGAAGATTCTTATTGACGTTGGTGTACCATCCATTAAGAATCTTCGGTGAGTCGTTCAGTGTTTATCCGCTATAAACACCTACACGTCTATACTAGTCTCCAAGACTAATGGTTCATTGAGAAACCATTGGAATCATATATTCCAGTATACGACAGGTACTGGTCTCAACGAGTTTACTATACTGACCAAGTAGTGTAAACCTTGACCAGGAACAGTCTGAGAATGACAACATCATGATACTACTCAATGTTAGTTGCGACGTTTTTGCAACAGTACCATGACTAATCATTCTAAGGTCATTACGTCTTTACCATATAAAAAGATAGATTATATTATAGAAACTGCATATATTATTCATAATAATAATGTTTTATAGAAGTATTCAAAAGAAATACAACCGGGAATTGGCGCTTTGAGCACCAACCCCAACAGTTAGCAAATCCAATTTCTCAGATTCTGACACGTGTCCACGGCGCACGTTAGCATGACCAGCGCACGTTAGGCGTCGCGACGTTGGAAAAATTACAATAATGCTCTTTTTCATCCATTTCACTGTTTTGACCCCAAATTGCTTACAGTGCTTTCCAAACTTTATTTATCTGCAAAATAACAATAAAACACATCAAAACGTTCACAAAACCCGAGAAACTATACAAAATATTAGGTTAAATGAGTGGGAAATAGTGATATAAATACCACTCATCAGTAGGAGCCTTGTTTCTCCCGGCCTTGGCCTTTTCCAAGGGGCATACTCGGTGCTTTCTTCATGGGTCTCATCCCCGACCTGGTGAATACATCTTTTTGAAGAATGAGGTACTAGTGTTTGATTTTTGGAGGTTTAGACATGAGGTGTTTAGGACTGGCTCGGTAGGGATATGTTGATAGCTTGGGTAATAGGGGTCGGGGTATACATCAACACATTCTGTTTTTGAGATGTGAGAGTTGGAGTGGTAAATCGAGTACGAGAGCTGATTGACCCGCCTTGAGACGTGCGTGAGACCTCATTTGCAACTTATAGAAGAGTGGGCATTTTTCCAGACATATCTGCAAAAAGAAAAAAATACAAATGTCAGAAATACTAAAATAGAGAACGCATCAGCAAAAGCAAAGCATAACAGATAGTAATAATTAACAAGCAAGAAAAATATGAGTTAATCAGGTAATCAGTTTTTTCGGGCTGCCTAACACTCGGTGGAGGGGTACTCGAGATGAGGCCCACGTCGGTAAAAGAAAAGAGATTGATGAGGTCTATGTAGTGACCTCCATATTAAGATGCATGATTCACCCTCCCCCTTACCTCGTGGCGAACCTTTCGTAGGTTACCATAGCAAACTACAAGAGGTATAAGTCAGATGATGAGAAATGGTGAAATTTCTAAAGTAGAAGGAAAGGAAAAAAAAGAGGTTGGAATGTTACCTCCGACTTGAAAGACATTCGGTACGGTGGTTCCCTCGCCCCAAATGACCTGGATACTACCTCATTCTCCCTAGACCAGAACCATTTGTGTTTAAAATTCTTGTTGGTGATTTGGAGATTGGTGATCAAGGATTTGCCCCGAGCATAAAGGGACAAGTAATACCAACCCTTATATTCCTTAGGGTTGGAGTTCATTCTGTAGAATCTTTTCATCTCTACAACTGATGGCTCGCCCAGACCGACTCAATTTCAGATGACGTAGAGCCCGACAAGCATTCTCCATCCATTCAAGTTTAGTTGGCACGGGGCCAAATTCATTGATGCCAACATCTTGGCGAAGTATCCTTGCATGTGGAGGCGTAGACGCATATCAAAGAAGGCCATGCAGAGAGTAACTTGACCGCCAGTTGGTCGGCTGGCTTGTTCCCAATCCTCATGAACTCCCAAAGTGACTTGTTCGGGGATGTGGAATATTTCTCTAAGCTGGTCCAGGTCAGATTAGGTAATAGTGGATGATCTGTTCATATTCAGGATGGCGAAGTCCATATGAGGAGGTGTTGGCTTGGGTCGGGCTGTCTTCCTACTGTATGATTGGTTCTATTCTTCTGAGGGGGTCGGCGTTGTATTGTTGTCATTGGATTCCTCCGACCCCGAGCTATGTACGTTGACTGCCTTGGTTTGGAACGAGGTGGGTGTAAGAAGAGGCATGACGTTGAGGGGTGTTGGAGAAGAACTACCAGAGTCATACATCCTTAGAAAGGAACGACCGAGGATGAATGTTAGTCCAAGTTACACTCACAGTTGTTATGGGCTTATGTTTTTTGTTAACTGAGCCTAGTGTTTTCTAGGATTTTGCTAAGTCATCCCTACCAGATGACTAATCTTAAACATCTCTAAAAAGCCCTAACGATGGTGAAGCAGTAAGTCTTTAAGCATGACCATAGCCAAAAACACAAAAAAAAAACCAGAAATACGTACATTCACGTGCATTAAACACCAGAAATGCAAAACATAAACACATGCCTGTATACATATATCATGAACCAAAAACATATATATGGTCAGTAAGAAACCCATAACTACCATTAGCCCACAAAAAAAATCCTAAAATATGTTTTCAAATAAGGCATGTATTCATTATGTTCATCACACATCAATTACGAATGTAAAATATGCTCAATGCAAAGAAAGTAAAGATGGAGGTCAGAGAACCCTCACTTGTATTTTTTGAGGCTAAAGATGAAGGTCGAATGCTTGAAGTTGTTAAGAGCTCAAAGTTGTAGAGGATGGCTTGAAGCTTTTGAGAGTGTTTCGGGGAAGATGATGTTGTGTCGAAAGATGAACAACAATAGCCTTTAAATAGGTCACTCGGATTGATCTTGATCGTCAGAATGAAGCAAGAATGGGGGATTGATGACACATATAAGGTCAATCGTGGCCATGTAACTCTAAGGAGGGCTTGGATTATAGCCACGAGCTCGGTTGATCACAGATGTCCAAGTTTTAGCGCGTGTGTCGCGGATGGACGACACTTGGCACGTTGGGGAGACGAAGCAAAAAGGCTTTGAGGGATTTGATGGATGTGATGGACATTAAAGAAGACTATTATGCCATCACATTTTCCTAGGCATGATTCAGAAACCCTAGGAAAACCTTTCCAACCGATGGTGAAAGAAAGGCAATTGTCAACAAAAGTGAATCTTTGGAAATATATAGAGCAACCTAACCTGAGGTATATATATTTGGGGAGAGCTGATGCTATATGAAGTTTTCAGAAGCTAACAACTCGATGACGTTGGGTCGGTCTTCACCATCATTTTTTATAAAATTTCCGACATCAACTCGCAAGCTCCTTAATATTGAGAACTGAGAGACATATATTGATGGTGATTTTTCAGCCATGAGGAATAATCAAATACCGAGGAGAGGCATAATTAGTATCATACTTAGCCAAAAATGGATAATAAATGACCAAGGGCCTGTGGAGACAGACAAAGTTTGACAGAAAGACCGTAACCTTGTACTATAGAGGAGTTCTCCCAAGGACAAAGTGTGTTAAGGATTAAGTGAGTTATCATGCCGACCCGAGGGTTATCAGAGAATTTATTGAGCCCGACCTGATGATGTTCATGCATGTCGACCCGACCATGTTGGGAAAGCTAGAGGGAGCTTTGACAAGTATCATCTGTCTCAGTATACTGGTCTGAGGAATGAAGATGGTATCACATGTCAATCTATATTTAAGTCATATAATATATGCCTTAAGTGAGGAGATTGACCTTTGAAGGGCTAGTCACATGACATATGCCCTATCTGGGAGTTTGGACTTCTAAAAGGCTAATGATGATAGAAGTTGATCAACGACTCTCAATGGAAGAAGACTGTCAGCTATTCATATGACGGAACAGTGCCAGAGTAGTTGAATCATATGTTGTCTCATCAACAAAGTGTGTTGCAGTGGTTAGGAGATTGTAATGATGGGTTTCTAGTGACATGGATTGTTGAACTCAGTGGCAGTACAACTGTTTATTGAGTGGTTGGGGAAAACAGCATGAGGGTGGTGATAGCCTGGTGATGACGATCAACATCATGAGTTGGTAGAATAGTGGATTTGGGAGTCTATGTAAATGGATTGAAGTCTCATATTCAAAGGTTAGCAAATTTTGCATCTCATGACTTAGAGGGAAGCTGAGAGTTGAAGAGTTAGTGATAGAAAGAGAAAACATATTAGCACCCGACCACCAGAGAGATTTGTATCGGGCTTGTTGTAAGACCCAATGTTCTTATTTTTGTAAACATATTCCCCCTACTTGTAGCTTAGGTCGATCTTAATCCCAAGTACGAATAAAATACACTCAATTTCTCCCGTGGACGTAGGTTGGAGCCATTCTCCGCCAAACAATATAAATCCTTATTTATGTGTTTTTTCTTGTCTGCTTGCTAAATTTATTTTTGCTTCCCTACTAGCCAAACAAATTCACTGCTGAGGGAGGTTTATTCGATGGGTTAATTTCTCATATTTTCATTCGAACGAAAAATAATCGTCATCAAGTTAGACACTATGAAGCCCGAAAACGCCATTTCCCTTTCGTTTGAAGTTTCAGAAACGAAGGGGACATCGAAACCTTTTGGAAAGGTTCCGAAACGTTTCCGAAATATTTCGGTGCAATTAAAAATAAATAATAATAAATAAATATTTTGGAAACTGTTTTTTTATAATTTCGGAAACACATATTCATAGATTTCTTAAGTATCTAGGGATTCAATTCTCACATTTTCCAAATTAGCATAACTTATAAATTAAAAATTGAGAATTGAGAACAAAATTACAAATCGGCTCAACAACTCCATTATAGAAGCAGGTTTCACGCTAACTGCGTCTACTTCATCTTTTTACTATTGCACGATGAGTGTCCAATCCATTAACTGCTTCTGCTTCATCTTTTTATCTCGAATCCACTAACTGATTCTGCTTCTGCTAAACGAGTCTCCAATCCACAAACAGGTTGGGCGTTTCGTTTGTACTTTGCAGGTTTGATTCAAATTACATTACAGAGCATGAGAGCAAATTTGAACTTTTAGAAAATCAAAATAATTAAATTGACGACAAATAATATAAAGAAGAAAGTCAAATTGTTAAAGAAATAATTAAAGTGAAATACTAAATTACTATTGATGATGATATTTTAATATTTTTTGAATTTAAAAAAAAAAAGTTGAAAATAATCATTCTTCACTCACCATTATTTTATTTTATTTTATTTTGCTTTCCAATATCTTTGTACGTGGACCATTATAATTCTCTTTCATTATTTTATTTTATCTCTTTGTGTGTGTCAAGAGGGATTTATTGTATAAAAATTTGTTTTACAACTTATTTGGAGTAGTATCATACTTCAATGTATTATTTTTCTATTGCATTATTGTGTTTTAACAAAGTATATAATTGTTGTTGCGTTACTGCTTTTTTAATTACTTTAACTTCAAACTTAACTTTTTCTTTTATTTTGGTTAATTTTTCAATTGTTCTCATGTTCACATACATATTTTTATTGTAAATTTTAAATTACTACATTATTCATATATATAATTATTTTATTTTATTTTATTTAACGTTTCCCCAACGTTTCGTGTCCTAATATTTTAGAAAAAAACTTTTCCAATTTCTCATTTCTGTTTCGTATTGTGTCGCGTTTCACGTTTCTGTTTCCGTGCAACCTAAGTTAGAAACCTTGAAATTACATGAATTTATATTGGAAACTCTCTCAAGATATACCAGAGTTTATTGTTGTTGATATGTGATTGTATCACAACAACCAAGAACACTCTTATGATTATAATATGTGATGCAAAGAAAAAAGAAAGAAACATAGAATAGAATTATATCTCATCTTTACTTTACAAAATTTGGGGTTTTTATAATGAAGTAAAGAGTTGTTTTGAATAGCGACCAACTTTTTATTTGTAATTCAAATGAAAATACATCTTCTAATAATTAAAGACATCATGTAAAGATGTGTTTTATTATTTAAAAAGTATTATTTCATTTAAATAATTTTTTTGAAAATCGCATTTTCCTTTGAACGAGGTTCCAACAAACAGACTTAATGCTTCTCGTTGATCCGAAAATTTCATCAACGTAAAACAATAATTGAAAACAATAAATATTTAGAAAATTTTTAACAAAAACCACTGGCTTCCTTAAGGAACAAATCTATGAGGGAATGCGGGGCAACAAAACATTGATCATTTGTAAGGCAAAGTTTGCTCTTCGTAAAAAAATTCCTTATTGGAAGTTTCCAGTTGTTAGATGGGGCCAAACGCTACCGTTTTCAATACACTCCTGTAGCAACTTTCTGAGCTCTTTGACCGTTATAGTAACAATTAATATGAATCTTTTGCCTTTATTATGGGGTCGGTAAAGTGGGAGTGATCTAAATTTGATTATTTCAAAAAAGTTTTAATCAAATTAATAAAATTTATAATTAACAATTTTATCTCTTACTTCTATTATAAGCATTTATTTTATTGTAGTACTTCCAGATGCATGTGCCGGTCAGAATTTAGCTACTGATTTTTCAAATTTATAATTTAGCTTTTATATTCTATTGATTTTGTTTTTATTTCGATCAATCGTGCCATCCATGTTGATAAAAAAACATTTTAATTTTTCAATTTAGACGGGATTGAATTATCTTAAATTTAAAAAAAAAAAACGTTTCCAATTTCTCATTTCTGTTTCGTATTGTGTCGCGTTTCACATTTCTGTTTCCGTGCAACCTAAGTTAGAAACCTTGAAATTACATGAATTTATATTGGAAACTCTCTCAAGATATACCAGAGTTTATTGTTGTTGATATGTGATTGTATCACAACAACCAAGAACACTCTTATGATTATAATATGTGATGCAAAAAAAAAGAAAGAAACATAGAATAGAATTATATCTCATCTTTACTTTACAAAATTTGGGGTTTTTATAATGAAGTAAAGAGTTGTTTTGAATAGCGACCAACTTTTTATTTGTAATTCAAATGAAAATACATCTTCTAATAATTAATAATTAAAGACATCATGTAAAGATGTGTTTTATTCTTTAAAAAGTATTATTTCATTTAAATAATTTTTTTAAAAATCGCATTTTCCTTTGAACGAGGCTCCAACAAACCGATTTAATATTTGTCGTTCCAACAATAATTGAAAACAATAAATATTTAGAAAATTTTTTAACAAAAACCACTGGCTTCCTTAAGGAACAAATCTATGAGGGAATGCGGGGCAACAAAACATTGATCATTTATAGTAACAATTAATATGAATCTTTTGCCTTTATTATGGGGTCGGTAAAGTGGAGTGATCTAAATTTGATTATTTCAAAAAAGTTTTAATCAAATTAATAAAATATATAATTAACAATTTTATCTCTTACTTCTATTATAAGCATTTATTTTATTGTAGTACTTCCAGATGCATGTGCCGGTCAGAATTTAGCTACTGATTTTTCAAATTTATAATTTAGCTTTTATATTCTATTGATTTTGTTTTTATTTCGATCAATCGTGCCATCCATGTTGATAAAAAAACATTTTAATTTTTCAACTTAGACGGGCTTGAATTATCTTAAATTTAAAAAAAATTAAACGAATTGTTAAAATAACAAATAAAAAATATAAAAAAAATTATATATTTAAAAATTATTTTTAATTTTAATTTTAATTTTAGACCAAATTTTAAAATACCAACTAATTACATGTGTCCATTCTTTCATTTGCAAGACCCCACTTAAAGATTATCAAAATATTATAATATTAAAATATGTGGCATGACATCTTCCCAAGGATTATAAATCTATGGTATAATATATTTGAATCCTAAGAAAAAATATATAAATAAATAAAACTACACCATCAATCTCAATCTCATATACGGGCTACCATTAATCTAGATAAATATATCATAAGCTTCAATAATAAGTTATCTCCTAGTCAATTTATAATATAAGATAGTTTAGACTTTAATAAATTTCTATACTACTTGGTGATTGGTATGCATACATGATTTGAAATTTGAATGAGTCATTTTCATGGAGTTCAGATGGTGGAATTAAGCTTCACAATCAATTTATTGTTTCTAGGGTTTTATATTTTCCAAGTTGATTAGGTGTGTTAGGTTTTGATAGTTGCTTACTACATCAATTTATATGAATTTTTCTTACCTATATTTATATTAACTTCCACTATCATCAATCACATTATTCATCTTCCAAAACAATTTCTAGTTGAGCTTTGTATCCATTTGGTAGAGAATATTAATTGATAGTATAAGTTAGTTTATAAATATTTCACTAAGAATATAAATTAATTTATAAGTTCATAAAACTCTCCACCAAACTATGTTTTTGTATATATGCAAATTATAATTTTTTAAGATATTAAACAGTTAATTATACGAAAAAGAATAATAAAATATTTGTTGATATTGAATTTTCGTCTATAAATTAAATTATTAGGGTTTTCTTGATCTTGAATTTGTTCTCTATAAGTGAAATTTATATTGTGGAGGGAAATTCGTTTATCTTGATGGTCGTCTTCTTCAGTCTGCAAAATAAAACACTATAAGGGAGTTATCGGTGAAAATCTTTCGACGCTTAAGTCTAATGAGTTTTCTTTTATGCTCAACGAGGGAGAGAGAGAAATAGCGAGAAAACCAAATGTAAGAAAAATATGTATAAGAGCATAAAAAAACGTACATTTTAAGTTGTCTAGCCTCTCATTTTATAACATGTAGATTTGATAGAATCTCAATAGGATTATCATGTTGTAACTTAAGTAGATAGGATTATGATTCATTACCCTTACTTAAGTAGTTTTCGTAGTCATTATAGGATTTTCTTTATCTTTTCATTTTATAAATTTTGTATTGTTATACTTTTATGATTCATTATTGTAGTATGATTATGATTCTCCTCGTCGATCTTTTAACATTATTTATTTCATTTCATGTCTCTAGAATTGTATAATCACTTGACCTTATATCGTGTTTGAGTCAATTGAACGAGGTTATTTATGATATGTTTCTCCAATGAACCAAACCTTTATAATACTTTATGAAAATCCACGGTTAACAACATTATTTATTTATCTTTATACAAAATGATAGTTAACCAAATCAATAATCACAAAAATCTCTCTCCTTTTATTAATCAATATTACTATATAATTAATAAATTATAATTAAGATAAGAATTGGTGAATAGTAATTGCCTTAATGTTAGGCTACCAATCTTATCCTTCACTCACAATAAGGGATCTCGAGTCTAGTCATAGAAAGGGGTTATGCGGGGCACATAATTTTGGACTCTATTTTTAGTAACATTTCTGTATATCTACGTTTTGAATGATTTGAATAATCCATTTATGAAAATTTGATTTAAAACAAATCGAAAAGTTCTAATAATAATATAGTGAATAATTAATTTCTATGTATATCATTATTTCATTAGGTTTTATGATATTTAATTATTGAGCAATTTTCACTTTCTCATTTAAAATGGTGAATTCATATTAGTGTCATATCATGTAGGATATATATAAAAAAAAATTATTACTTTGGTGTTTGTAGCAACTTTGTTGCTATATGTTATAATATAAATATTTTGTATCACATTGCGCAAATTCATAAGTTACACATATAACAAAAACTTTGTTACTACTAATAAAAAAAACATATTGTTGACGGCTGATTTTTGGCCTCAGGGTAATATTGGAATATCACTCCGAGGAAATCCTCCTTCAATAGTGAATTTGTTTGGTTATGGGGGACCAAAGGCAAACTTAGCAGAAAAACAGATAAATACACCAATCAACAAGGAGATTTAACGTGGTTCGGTGGATTTGGATCCGACCTACGTCCACGGGCACAAACAAGATGATACTTTTATTATTCAAAATGCGCTTCTCAGACCGTTCTTTGTGTTTTACAAGTCAGAGCTCGGTGATTCTGATCTCAACTCTACTTGCTCTCAACTTGTTCCTCTTATTCTCTCTTTTTGTTGTTCTCTCTTCTCTTGTCCCCCTCTTTACACTCACTCTACCCCCTATTTATAATGGTGAAGAAATCACATTCCTATTTGTACAAGAATTTCCTAGTTGAAACAATTTCCTTTTCCCATAAGGATTCCTAGTCAAAACTATTCCCTTTTTCCCATAAGGATTCCTAATTAAAACTACCTTCACTTCTTTTATCCTATTTGGACACTGACTCATCAGTTTTCCCCATGAAAGTAGGATAACTTATCTTCTGTAGCATATCCCGCCATATTCCCGGTTTTCATGAGGTCGGTCATGATGGTCCTTTGTGCTGAGAATGCTGCTACCGATCTGATAGTGCTCGGTCATCCGAACCAAAGTGGTCGGTTATCGGACCATAAAGTTCTCGGCCACTCACTCATGTGGTCGGGTCGGTATTAATGATCTTGACCAAGGAGAAAATTACCCTTTTGCCCTTGTCGTGCTGTCTTAAATACCATAGTGCCTAAAAACACCATCAACATCTGTCCCCTAGTTCTCGGTAACAACGAGTTTGCGAGTTGATGCCGGGAACTATAAAAAAGATGGTGTGCCGATGAATCCGTCGGTGGTCACTCCAGGAATCGCAGAGAAAAATGCCTTGGCTGCAAATCTGGTCCTTCCTGCCACCCTCATGTGCTCAGTCAACGAGGATCCCGATATCTACCCGTGGAGACAATGCTTTGCCCTTATGCTGACGACGACCGACTCGGTGGGACGTAACCCGACCCCGAGCTGAAATGAACACTTGGCTCCGGGGGAAATGTTACGTCCCCAGACCAAAAGGATGGACTCGGTGGGACATGACCTGACCCCGAGCTGAGAAGAACACCTGGCCCTGAGGGGATGTCACGTCCCCAGGCCAAAAGGACGGACTCGGTGGGACACGACCCGACCCCGAGCTGAGATGAACACTTGGCCCTGGGGGAATGTTACGTCCCCAGACCAAAAGGACGGACTCGGTGGGACGTAACCCGACCCCGAGCTGAGATGAACACTTGGCCCTGAGGGAATGTTACGTCCCCATACCAAAATGACGGACTCGGTGGGACACGACCCGACCCCGAGCTGAGATGAACACTTGGCCCTGGGGGAATGTTACGTCCCCAAACCAAAAGGACGGACTCGGTGGGACGTAACCCGACCCCGAGCTGAGATGAACACTTGGCCCTGGGGGAATGTTACGTCCCCAGACCAAAATGACGGACTCGGTGGGACACGACCCGACCCCGAGCTGAGATGAACACTTGGCCCTGGGGGAATGTTACGTCCCCAGACCAAAAGGACGGACTCGGTGGGATGTAACCCGACCCCGAGCTGAGATGAACACTTGGCCCTGGGGGAATGTTACGTCCCCAGACCAAAATGACGGACTCGGTGGGACACGACCCGACCCCGAGCTGAAATAAACATCGATCTCGGCGGTACAAGAGCAGACCTGAGCCGGAAAGAAAACATCTGACCTCAGCGGAACGAATCCAGCCTTGAGTCGATTAACCAAGTGGCATCGGCGGAATGAATCCAGCCCCGAGTCGATTAATCAAGTGGCATCAGCGGAACGAATCCAGCCCTGAGCCGATTAATCAAGTGGGACTTATTCAGAAGGGAAGTGAATCAACCTTTTGAAACCCTACCGAATCTGGCACGGGCGTCCCCTTACCAGACCAGTAAAAAACAAAAACAAATTTCTGGAAAATAAATTAAAAGGTGGGGGTGACTTAGCACTTGTCCCAAAGCAAAACTTTTCACAAGTGTAAACAACAGCACGGATGCCTCAAAACAGCGTCATGTCCGAGGCCTCCAAAACAAAATTCTGAATCTTTCAATTCAGTGTCCCGGCGAACCAGGATTTGGATCAGGAGAGCGTTTGAATGGTAAGGGCACATCCTCTATACGTCGGGTCACTGTGGAGCCTGTGTATTGTACGAGGGCTCCTCCTTACCACGCTGGAGCAGGTACACGCTACAGGGGCGTAACGCATCCCTGTGCTGCGCCTCTCTTGGATCCAAATGATGAATGGATCAAAGAGTGTCCGGGATACTAAGGGTATATTCCTCCTTAGGTCCGGCATCACTGGAGTTAGCAATCGTCACGGGGGCATCATCATCCCCCGTGCTATGCTTTCCCACGGATCCATTACATCGGGTAAGTGAGGATCAAAGAGTGTTCGACACATTAAGGGCATATTCCTTCTTATGTTCGGTAACACTGGAGTAAGCAATCGCCACGGGGGTATCATCCCTCCCCGTGTTATGCTTCTCACGGATCCTATGCATCGAGTATGTCCCTGAGGACCCCGAGCCAAGAGAGATACTTGGTTTCTGGGGGAATGTTACGTCCCCAGTCCGAAGGGCTGACTCGGTGGGACGTACCCCGACCCCGAGCTGAGAAAGACACTTGGACCTGGGGGAATGTTACGTCCCCAGTCCAAAGGGCTGACTCGGTGGGACGTACCCCGACCCCGAGCGGAAAAACTAAGTGTCCTCGGCGGAGCAAAATCCAGCCTCGAGCCGATGGTTGAAGCGGTTTTGGTGCCAACTGTCTTTTGTAGTGGGCGTCGAGTATGTCCCCCGTTTTTGTATATGGCTTTCAACTTTGTTTTAAGAAAGCGGATGAAAAAGGTTTTATTCATATTTGGGGACATACTGTCCTCCTTACAGTTCTTCTGCGGGATATTTCGAGAAAAAACTTTATATTTGGCTCATTAGTGGGCATTGTTTGATACCGACCGACCACCTTGTAATCCCGGGGCCTATTCCGTTTCTAGTACGTCTGACTCCCGAGTTTTGTTATAGTTTTTTCCCTGACCGATTAGAATCTCTGGTCAGTTCTATGTGTCCTCTGCCTAGTCGCCATAACTTCATGGTCAATGTATTTATTTAAATATCCATTCCTCGCCAGGTCTTCCATTTGTTCCCGCAGATCCTTGCATTCGTCCGTTGTGTGCCCCCTCAGATTATGATGTACGCAGTAAGACTTCTGGTTCCTTTTATTGGGGGGAATCTCCTGAGGTCGGGTTCTATTAGAGGTCTTTTTCCTGTATTTCCATGATGATTCGCCCTGGTGGTTTGCTTATGGGAATATATGTTTCTTCTCGGACTACATGATTCACCTGGATCGCGACCCCTCCTTCCTGCTCTCTTCGAGGTATCGGTTGAATTCTGTGGGTTTTGGATTGAATCTTTTGAACTCCCTGTCCGGTCGTCGGGGGAGCCTTGTTCTTGCTGTTCTTTCCGAATGGCCGTCCCCCTTCGGGAGATCTTTTCTTCGGTTTCTACCAAGACAACTTCCGGGCTACCTCTAGGGCGGTGGCATAATCCGGCGTGTCCTGGATTCTCAGATGAGTCCATTGCCTCCCGACTTTTAGGGCTCCCTTTAAGCTTTCTAGGGCTTCTAGGGACTCATATCCTCCGACTTCCAGTACCATGTTGTGGTATCTTTCAATAAAATTTTCAGGGGCTCGTCATCTCCTTGCTTCATAAGTCTTAATTCTCCAATCGTCTTTTTGGGAACGCAAGCCCCTTTAAAGTGTCGAATGAACGACTTCTTAAGTTGTGTGAAGCCTCTGATGCTCCCCGGAGCCAGACTTCTGTACCATAGGATGTCAGGTCCACCTAAAGTTATGGGGAACACTTTGCAGATGGCATCTCCTACTACTCCCTGGACTTCCATCAACAAGACAAAGCTTTCGATGTGTAATTTCGGGTCAGAGTGGCCTTTGTAGGGTGCCATGGTCGGCATGCTGAATCGCTTTGGGAATCTTGCCGACCTTATTTTTTCCGCGAGGGGAGATTCCTCCTCACTATCCCGGCATCCCCTGCATCGGTCTTGAGGCCTACTCCCCACTTGGTCATTTCTTTTTTTAACCAAGATTTTATTTCGCTGCTTGCGCCGCCATGTCGTATCTGTGCCCTTCCGTGTGTCTATTGCCCCGGGTGCGGCGTTCCTCATCCCTTGGAATTTCCCGCACACTTTCGCTATGCTCCATGTCCTCTTTTCTGAAGTCGTAGAGACTGTCATAGGAGGGATCCGGTGATGGTCTTCCTTCTTCTTCTTCTTTCCCACGTGTCCTCTGTTTGCGAATCTTTTTCTACAACTACGGATTTTATCCCATAGGGGCCCCTCATCCTGGGTCTATCGTCTTCACTTGTGTTCTATCACCCTTTTCCCTTCTGCTCTTTCACTTTTTCTTCGACTGGTTCCGATGTCTGGTCTCTCGTTGTTCGTTCCCTCCATTCTCTCCAACCGATCCATCATGGATTTCATGCTTTCTTCCATCTTTTTCATCCAGTCTGTTGCTAGACTCCCTGAAGATTGATGATTCCCGCCTTCTGCCATTGTCTTACTACGCGAGTTGCTTTTTGTCCAGTTCCCCACAGATGGCGCCAACTGTTGACGGCTGATTTTTGGCCTCAGGGTAATATTGGAATATCACTCCAGAGGAAATCCTCTTTCAATAGTGAATTTGTTTGGTTATGGGGGACCAAAGGCAAACTTAGCAGAAAAACAGATAAATACACCAATCAACAAGGAGATTTAACGTGGTTCGGTGGATTTGGATCCGACCTACGTCCACGGGCACAAACAAGATGATACTTTTATTATTCAAAATGCGCTTCTCAGACCGTTCTTTGTGTTTTACAAGTCAGAGCTCGGTGATTCTGATCTCAACTCTACCTTGCTCTCAACTTGTTCCTCTTATTCTCTCTTTTTGTTGTTCTCTCTTTCTCTTGTCCCCCTCTCTACACTCACTCTACCCTCCTATTTATAATGGTGAAGAAATCATATTCATATTTGTACAAGAATTTCCTAGTTGAAACAATTTCCTTTTCCCATAAGGATTCCTAGTCAAAACTATTCCCTTTTCCCATAAGGATTCCTAATTAAAACTACCTTCACTTCTTTTATCCTATTTGGACACTGACTCATCAGTTTTCCCATGAAAGTAGGATAACTTATCTTCTGGAGCATATCCCGCCATATTCCGGTTTTCATGAGGTCGGTCATGATGGTCCTTTGTGCTGAGAATGCTGCTACCGATCTGATAGTGCTCGGTCATCCGAACCAAAGTGGTCGGTTATCGGATCATAAAGTTCTCGGCCACTCACTCATGTGGTCGGGTCGGTATTAATGATCTTGACCAAGGAGAAAATTACCATTTGCCCTTGTCGTGCTGTCTTAAATACCATAGTGCCTAAAAACACCATCAACACATACTAACTACATTTTGAATAAAAGCAAGAGTATATATATATATAATATTTATATATATATATAATATATATATATATATATATATTACGTCTTTGGTGTGATTTGGTGGTATATGGTTTATGATATGACATTCAGATCATGAGTTCGAATCTACGAGTATGTTTCTTATAAAAAAAAAACCTAAACAACCGAAAGTCTTACCTAATCTGTTTAAACCGGGATCGAATGATTTAGCGATGAGATTTTTAACGTTTAAAAAAAAAATTACAACACCAGAATGTTTATTTTTAAGAATTGGGATGTGAAATGATAAAAAAATTTAAATTATTCTATTTAAGTCTCTTGTTTGTTAGTCGATTAAGAATATTCAATTATACTCTCTTCATAAAACGGAAAAAGAAAAAGGAAAGTATATTTATTTATTTTATTTTATGAAGATGGCAAAGGCATTACTCTGGTAGTAAAGTTAAATAATTGTTGCACCACGTGTCCAGTTGCCCCACATAAATCTGGTCCCAGACACAAAATCAAACCAAAAGATCCAACGTAAATTCCCCCACAGGACACATTCGTCATAAATCCTAAAACCCAAGGTTATTTTGGGAAACACGAGTCAGGCGCGATTTATTTTAATGCAAATAAACGGCGATCCACGGAATTTAAATATTACCAACCCAGAAAAAAAACTAAATCCAAAATTTTTGTTTTCTTATTTCTCTCCTCTTCAGATTTTTTCTTTTCAGCATTTCTCAACAAGCTGTTGTGGGGTATTTTTTTTTATTATTATTTTTTATTTTTTATGTTTTATTTTTTTTATCTGTTTCCAAAAAACATGTAACTGTTTCAACTTTCAACCGTCAGGTACTTGTCAAGAAACTTGAAAATATTTCTAAGTTTCATTTCATCAATGCGTTGCCGTTTTTTGTTTTCTAAAATTGTTTTTGTTTTGTTTTGGTTTTTTTTTTTTTTTTTAAATTTTTAAATTTTCATTTTCGTTTAGTTTTTGTTTTGTGTTTTCTCTGACACTCTGTTTGGTTGCCGAGAAAACTAGGAAACCAAAAGAAAATGAAGAGAAAACTGTTATTAACGTAATTAAAAAAGTTCACGTTCTATTCAAGCGGATGTAAGTCGATTTATTTTATTTTAGTAACAGAACCGTACCGTTTAATTTAAAATTGGAACTTTTTTTACTGTTAAATAATCTCGTTTTAGTAACTTTTTAATTTATGAAAATCAGATCGAGCGATTGCTTGTCTTCATTAATATTATGAATTGAGTTAATTTACCAGAATAAAATATATAGCTTAATTGTTGTAATAAATGAGAATTATTTTGTGTAATGTATTTTTGCAGTTTCAAATTATTAAGACAATTCTATTGGAATTGTAAGTTGTTGTTTAGGTGATATTATGAATTGTGTGTCTCAATTTTGACTTTTCAGGGGCATGAAAAATGCTCCATTTTTGACTTTGGATTTGTATTTTAGAGTGTAATTTGGTTTAAAGTTCTAAATTTGACCTTCTAGTATCAACTTTTAGGTTAAAATTCAAAGAGCAGAATATGACCAGGTTGTGTTTTGCTTTTGCAGTTGTGTAAATGGACTGGAGGCTTGAATAGCAAAACTCAAAGCAAAGAGATGAAAGGGGAGTCATCTGGGTTGATAATTGGGATCTCTATAGGTGTTGTTATTGGAGTGCTATTGGCTATTTCTGCACTGTTCTGTTTCAGGTACCATAGGAAACGATCCCAGATTGGGAATAGTAGTTCTAGGAGGGCAGTGACTATTCCTATTCGTGCAAACGGTATTGATTCTTGTAGTGTATTATCTGACTCCACTATTGGTCCGGAATCACCTGTGAAATCTGGACGCAATGGGAATGGCAATGGCAATGGCAAGTCCATGTGGTTTGAAGGGTTTAAGAGGAACAATGTGGTGTCAGCATCTGGAATACCTGAATATCCCTATAAGTATGTTTTTCATTATTACTTTTAACTTGCATGTGTTTAGGATGCTGGATTTTGAATTTAAGTATTACAGAATTGCTTCCGCTCTGATCAGAATTGGCTTTCAATTTTTGATTTCTTATGTTCTACATCCCCGAGTAGATACAATTTGGTAAAATGTTATTATCGATCAATGGGCCTCTATTAAGGGTTTCGTGAGTCAGTGTACTTGATGAGAAACTAATAGTACTTGGTTAAATTTAGCTTTTTTCACTATGTCATGAATTATATCTTAGCAATTAAGATGGCTTGTACTGTCAAATGTGCTCAACGCTCCTAATGGACTATCATATATATATATATATATATATATTTGAAATGGTAGTTGTGAAGATGAGCAGGAATACAATACTTTTGCAGTTTCTGATTTACAATTAACCTTATCTAGAATTTACTTCTAGTTTATATGTATGCTGTAGCGATTTCGATCTCGTTTGATATCTTTCCCTCTATTGGCGGTTTCTATAAACTTAGGAAGTTTTCTTGATCCTTTTTCTTCTTCTTCCTATTTATTCTTTTCTTGTTTATAATTATGATCATGCAGGGACTTGCAGAAAGCAACATGTAATTTTACAACATTAATAGGACACGGTGCATTTGGCCCAGTATACAAGGCTCAAATGTTAACTGGTGAAACTGTTGCTGTTAAAGTGCTTGCAACAGATTCTAAGCAAGGAGAGAAGGAATTCCAAACAGAGGTAGTGATGGCTAATGGTTAATAGCTTACTAGTTGGATTTAGTTTCTGAAATCAGACTGATTTGATTTAGTTTCGACTGGTGGGAACATTAACTGACTTGTTGGGCAAAACTGTTCAAGTTAGACAAATTTGGTAATGCACAGTGGTGAATTTTCAGGAAATACTAGAATGTGAAAGTTTCTCAAATCAGATTAATTGGATTTCATTTTGCAAATAAACTCTGCCAGAAGTAGCCAATGCAATTTCATGCAAATAAAATTATTATTTTCCTTGTGATAATAGATGATTCACCATTGAATTAGCATTGCAGTATATTATAATTGTTTTTTTTACAATATTCTTCTGCATTGTTTGTCAATGTTAATGGTTTTCCTTCATTTACACATTTTCAGGTCATGTTATTAGGAAGGTTGCATCATAGAAACTTGGTGAACTTGGTTGGATATTGTGCAGAAAAAGGCCAGCATATGCTTGTGTACGTCTTCATGAGTAAAGGCAGCTTGGCTTCTCATTTGTACAGTAAGCCTGCTACAACTCTTACGCAGACGTTTGATGATAAAATCAATATATATATATATATATATATATATATAGATATATATATTTTTCTGAAAGCATTGTTGACTAGACTCTTATGCATCTCATATGGCATTTTAAAATTTTTATGTTGATTGGCGTAGTCGCCTGTGGCATAATGCTTTTGTACAATAAACAATTAGACCTCTATAATTACTGACGATTCGGTAGCTGCAGGATCTGTTTTTAGTCTCCAGTCTGTGTCAGTTATCCCATTTGATAGTGTCTAGCCCTTGATCCAAACCATGTTGGCTGCATTTTTGTAACTATCGTAACCTATGAGCAGAACCATAGGATAGAACAAAGCTAGGAAAGTAACTATCTGATACTGATAGGTTGTGTTTTATTCCTTGTGTTGATAAGAAAATGAGCAATAAGGAGCCAGTTTTATACATTAACATTATCCCTAAATTTTTGTGTCTCATTCCCAATGCATAATCCTGGTTGCATGTCACGATAACTGGTGGCGCACTTTAAAACTTCAATTTATATGCATTTCTTCTACTAAATTAATTAGTTTTCTTCTTCATGCAGATGAAAACTTTGAAGCATTAACCTGGAATTTGAGGGTTTATATTGCTTTGGACGTAGCTAGGGGCTTGGAGTATCTTCATGATGGGGTAAGCTGTCATCTCATTTTGACTAACACAATAGACCTCTGTGCATTCAAACACATGCATGTGTTTTATGGTTAATGTGCTTTTCATTGTTGTTATTCATATCTCTATTTTAGGCAGTGCCTCCAGTAATACATCGGGACATCAAATCTTCCAATATTCTGTTGGACCAGTCCATGAGAGCCAGGGTATGTCTGCTCAGTTGATTTATCTCGTGTATTCTGTTGAGACAATTAAACCATTAATTAAAGATCCAATTCCAATGACCCAATGCAGCTCTGTTGAACAATACTTTAATATTTTCCCTGAATTTCTGCTTTTAGATCATATATGTATAAATTTATGATATTTTGCCTTTATACTATTGTAACAAATTATTGTGGGTCAACCAGGTAGCTGATTTTGGGCTTTCAAGAGAAGAGATGGTAGACAAACATGCAGCTAATGTACGAGGAACTTTTGGATATCTTGATCCTGAGTATGTATCTACTAGGAACTTCACTAAGAAGAGTGATGTTTACAGCTTTGGAGTGTTGCTCTTTGAACTTATAGCTGGCAGAAATCCTCTACAGGGTCTCATGGAGTATGTTGAGCTTGTAAGATTTCTCTCTTAAGCTCTTTATATCTAGGGTCTTGTCTTCCTTATGAGCATGCTTTTACCATCACAAGCTTCTTGTCTATTTTTCAAGTTAAATAAGTCAGTGATGTGATGATGAACAGGCGGCAATGAATACAGAGGGAAAAAGTGGGTGGGAGGAAATTGTAGATTCTCGTTTAGATGGGAACTTTGATGTGCAAGAGCTCAATGACGTGGCATCTCTTGCATATAAATGTGTCAACCGTGCCCCAAGAAAACGACCTTCCATGCGAGACATTGTGCAAGTGCTATCACGGATCCTTAAAATGAGGCACAATAGGAAGCATCACAGGAAGTCTCAATCTGCAGCAGCAGATGAAGTTTCCATTGATATAGACCGAGCGGAAGACAAGACTCCGATGTCTATACACCAGAGAGAAGAGTCTATGGATAGTACAGCGGATACCTATGAAGTTTAGAGTATGGCTTTTCAATTTTAGTTTGTTTGTTAATTCCTTTGTTTTGTGATATACAGTTGCTTTTTTACAGGAACTAGGGAGCCAAGCCAATTTGGGATGGTTCTGATTTCTGGTAGTGTTAGGAAAGAAAGGATTGTTGTATGTAATTTTGTGTAACATATTTGGGTCCCATATTTTTTCCTGAATTGACATTATCCTAATTTTTGTTTACTACACTTGGTGAAAAGAAAATGAATGAAAAATTACTTAAATTTTCAGCAACTGTATGTCCTTAAATCAAATTATCTTATAAATTCATTACATTTTATAGAAGTTTTACAATACATAAATCATTTTATCAATTCTTAAAGAATTTTGGTCTGAATTTTTATAACAATCCAGGCATTGACAACACCAAATGAATGCCTACAAATAAAAACCCTAAATAAGATAAACTAGGATAATCTGAAATATTTTTGAAATAGTTAAAATATCCTAATCATAATAAAACAAAGAAAGAATATAATATTAAAATCATAAATCTAAAAAAATTAGATAAAAATCCTAGAAGAATCCCAAAATATAAGAGAGATTAATAAATGCGATTTGAGACTTTTAAAGACGAATATAAAGAAGATTCATTGGTCTAACTATCTTCTCGATATTTTCAAATCTTTATATTAAAGATTAAAACGGTCAACAATAACCTAAATTATATCCTTTTAAAACTATTAAGGTCATATATCTTATATCACTTTTGTCATCAAATGACAATGAACTTAGGCTTTAACAGATTAAACATTTGCTTCTTATTATTATGCTTACACTGCAATAAAGTGGCATAAATGATTGACTGAATAAAAATATTACTTAGCCCACATAATTTATTTATAGTATTTTATATTTTAATTTAACCAATCATATTAATCCACATTAATTGCACAAAACCATACAGAGGTACAAATTTTGTCTGTGAAGCTCTTCTAGTTCCCACTTCCCACACTTTGCTGTCTATTATATTTTGCCACTCTTGTTTAGTATTTTTAAAGTGCAAAACAGTCTCTATAAGACTTGGATTTTGTGCCTAGTTGATCTTTATATTAATTTTTTTATAAATTGTAATTATGTGGTAGAATTTTATAAAAAAAATTGAACAAATACAAAAAAAACAGCATGAGATCTAAATTTTTCTCTATAATCTTTATGGCAAGAGACACGTCTCTGAACTTGAGTACGATCTTCCTCCAAATCTCTTCTAATCATTGACACTATTCATCAGAGATCTGATTATCAATAAATGCAAATAAAATGGACATTTCATTGATTAAGTGGTGGACACCTTCTAATCTCATTATTAGAATTTAAGATTCGAATGTCAGTTGTATCGGAAAAATTTTGCAATTTGAGGAGTGTTGATGGTATTTTCTGGGCACTATGTCATTTAAGCAGCACGACAGGGATAAAAGGGTAATTCCCTTATTGGTCCGGATCATTAATACCGACCCGACCACATGAGTCAGGGGCCGAGCACTTAAGATCGTTAACCCGACCACTTAAAGATTGGATGACCGGGCAATTATCAGGTCGACACAGCAGCACTCTCAGTACAAAAAACTATTGTGACCGACCTCATGAAGACCGACCATATAGCGAGGCGTGCTCCAGAAGATAACACCCTATCATTGTGGATAAGATGACAAGTTATCCTATTTTCATAAGGAAAACTGGTGAGTTAATATCCTAATAGGATAAATGAAGTAAATGTAGTTTTGATTAGGAATCCTTATGGGAAAATGGAACAGTTTTGACTAGGAATCCTTATGGAAAAAGGAATAGTTTCAACTAGGAATTCTTGTACAATAGGAATATGATTTCTACACTATTATAAATATGAGGGTAGAGCATAGGTAAATGGGGTAACAAGTTGAAGGTAAAAAGTGGGCATCAGAATCATCAAGCTCTGACTTGTAAACACAAAAGAGATCCGAGAAGCATATTTCAGTAATAAAAAGTACCATCTCGTTTGTGTCCGTGGACGTAGGTCGGATCCAAATCCACCGAACCACGTTAAATCTCGTTGTTGATTGGTGTGTTTATCTGTTTTTCGCTAAGTTTGCCTTTGGTCCCCCATAACCAAACAAATTCACTATTGAGGGAGGATTTTCTCGGGAGTGATATTCCAATATTACCCTGAGACCAAAATCCACCGTCAACAGTTGGCGCCGTCTGTGGGAACTCAACAAAAAGCGGCTCGCGTAGTAAGACGATGGCAGAAGGTGGAAATCACCAATCGTCGGGGAATCCGGCTACAGATTGGATGAAGAAGATAGAAGAAAGCATAAGGAAGGACAAAGAGGATAGTCAGACCCTCTTAAAAACCATGATGGACCGACTGGAGAAAATGGAAGGGGGGAACCGCGAGAAGCCTGAAACCAGAGCTAATCAAAGAAGAGGAGAGATAGCATATGGAAAAAGGGTCGCCGATGTGAGTGATGATGATGAACCGATGAGGAAGGGTCCCTACGGGATGAGGCCCGTAGTGGTAGAAAAAGATTTACAAACGGAGGATACGTGGGAAGAATAAGAGGGGAGACAATCACCATATTCTTCCTATGATAGCCCCCGCGACATCAGAAGGGGAAATATGAAGCATGGTGAAACTGGACGGGAAGTCTCAAGTCATGAGGAACGCCGCACCCGTGGTGACAGACGCGAATGAGGCTGCGGGAGGCTGCATAGTGACACAGATGGCAGTATAAAGTCTTGGTTAAGAAAAGAAATGGCCAAGTGGGGAGTAAACCCCAAAATTGATACAGCAGATGATCGGGACGGTGAGGTTGAATCTCTCTCCACAGAAGAAATAAGGTCGGCAAAATTCCCAAGACATTTCAACATGTCATCCATGACGCCCTACAAAGGCCATTCAGATCCAAAGTCCCATATTGAAAGTTTCGTCCTATTAATGGAGGTCCAAGGGGTATTAGGGGATGCCATTTGCAAAGTATTCCCCATAATCTTGGGCGGGTCTGCCATTCTGTGGTTCAAAAGTCTTGCCCCGGGAAGCATCAGTAGCTTCGCTCAACTCAGAAGGTCATTTGGTCGACACTTCAAAGGGGCATGCGTCCCAAGAAAACGGTGGGAGAATTGAGACTGATGAAGCAGTGGAATGATGAGCCCCTGAGGAATTTTATTGAAAGATACCACAATTTGGTGCTCGAGGTCGGAGCGTACGAGTCATCGGAAGCGCTAGAAAGTCTCAAGGGAGGTTTGAAGGTCGGGAAGTTGTAGACTCACCTGAGGATTCAAGACGTATCGGATTATGCCACTGCCCTGGAGTTGGTCAGGAAGTTTATCTTAATAGAGGAGGATAAAAAGATTGCCCGGGGAGTAGACACCCGAAATGCTAAGATACTCAAGTCAGACAATCAGTGGGATTCGATTAGAAATTTGAGGAGACCAATCCCGAGCAGAAGAAACTCAGACCGACACCTCCGAGTAGTCATGTTCAAAAGATAAAGTCATCTGTCCAAGTCAACCGTGTCGCGGGAGAACAATATACACCCCCCTGAACAAACCTATGGCCCAGATAGTTTGGGAAATCCAGGATAAAGGTCTGTTGGCCGAGCCTAATTTGAAAAGGTTCCCGATTGAGTAGGGAAATAGTAGGGCATACTGTATCTACCATAACGTAAGGGGACATGCCACAAATGGGTGCAGAGACCTGCGGAAGCAGGTGGAAGACTTGGTGAAAAAAGGCTATCTCAGTGTGTACATCCACCATTCGGTTTTTTAGGTCGACCAAGTTGATAGCGGAAGTCATCCGGTCAGATGCCTGGAATGCTGAGATGCAGAGAGGATGTATTAAGAAGAGCCTTGCTTGTAGTGATCCTTGTAGAGTTGCAAGAAAGCCAACGGATCCCAAAAAGCTCGGGTCTGCTCTTGTACCGCCGAGACAGATGTCTCTTTCCGGCTCGGGTCTGCTCTTGTACCGCCGAGACCGATGTTTTCTTCCGGCTCGGGTCTGCTCTTGTACCGCCGAGATCGATGTTTCTTTCCGGCTCGGGTCTGCTTTTGTACCACCGAGACCGATGTCTATTTCCGGCTCGGGTCTGCTCTTGTACCTTCGAGACCGATGTTTATTTCTGGCTCGGGTCTGCTCTTGTACCGCCGAGACCGATGTTTCTTTCCGGTTCGGGTCTGTTCTTGTACCGCCGAGACCGATGTCTCTTTCCGGCTCGGTCTGCTCTTGTACCGCCAAGACCGATGTCTTTTCCCGGCTCGGGTCTGCTCTTGTACCGCCGAGATCGATGTTTCTTCCTGGCTCGGGTCTGCTCTTGTACCGCCGAGGCCGATGTTTTTTCAGCTCGGGGCTGGATTTCGTTCCGCCGAGGCCGCTTGGTTATTCGGCTCGGGGCTGGATTTTGTTCCGCCGAGGCCACTTGTTTATTCGGCTCGGGGCTGGATTTCGTTCCGCCGAGACCGCTTGGTTAATCGGCTCGGATATGGATTTTATTCCATCGAGGCCTTATGGTTTATTCAGCTCGGGGTCGGGTTACGTCGCACCGAGTCGGCTTCTTTGGACTGGGGATGTAATATTCCCCCAGAGCCAAGTCTTTCTTTCAGCTCGGGGTCGGGTTACGTCCCACCGAGTCGGCTTCTTTGGACTGGGGATGTAATATTCCCCCAGAGCCAAGTCTTTCTTTCAGCTCGGGGTCGGGTTACGTCCCACCGAGTCGGCTTCTTTGGACTGGGGATGTAATATTCCCCCAGAGCCAAGTCTTTCTTTCAGCTCGGGGTCGGTTACGTCCCACCGAGTCGGCTTCTTTGGACTGGGGATGTAATATTCCCCCAGAGCCAAGTCTTTCTTTCAGCTCGGGGTCAGGTTACGTCCCACCGAGTCGGCTTCTTTGGACTGGGGAAGTAATATTCCCCCAGAGCCAAGTCTTTCTTTCAGCTCGGGGTCGGGTTACGTCCCACCGAGTCGGCTTCTTTGGACTGGGAAGTAATATTCCCCCAGAGCCAAGTCTTTCTTTCAGCTCGGGGTCGGGTTACGTCCCACCGAATCGGCTCCTTTGGACTGGGGATGTAGCATTCCTCCAGAGCCAAGTCTTTCTTCAGCTCGGGGTCGGGATACGTCCCACCGAGAGACTTATCATCGGCATGGGATCGAAGCATCTCCCACATGGTCGGCCCTCTATTGGTCTGGGGAGGTAACATTCCCCCAGAGCCAAATGTTCTTCTCAGCTCGGGATCGGGTTACGTCCCACCGAGTCGATCGTCATCAGCATAAGGGCAAAACATTTTCTCCACGGGTAGATATCGAGATCCTCGTTGACTGAGCACATGAAGGTGGCAGGAATGACCAGATTTGCAGCCAATGCGTTTTTCTCTGTGATTTCTGGAGCGACCACCAGCAAGGCGATCATCACACCATCTTTTTTTATAGTTCCCGGCACCAACTTGTATACTCGTTGGAACCGAGAACTAGGGGACAGATGTTGATGGTGTTTTCCGGGCACTATGTCATTTAAGTAGCACGACATGGATAAAAGGGTAATTCCCTTATTGGTCCGGATCATTAATACCGACCCGACCACATGAGTCAGGGGCCGAGCACTTAAGATCGTTAACCCGACCACTTAAAGATTGGATGACCGGGCAATTATCAGGTCGACAGCAGCACTCTCAGTACAAAAAACTATTGTGACCGACCTCATGAAGACCGACCATATAGCGAGGCGTGCTCCAGAAGATAACACCCTATCATTGTGGATAAGATGACAAGTTATCCTATTTTCATAAGGAAAACTGGTGAGTTAATATCCTAATAGGATAAATGAAGTAAATGTAGTTTTGATTAGGAATCCTTATGGGAAAATGGAACAGTTTTGACTAGGAATCCTTATGGAAAAAGGAATAGTTTCAACTAGGAAATTCTTGTACAAATAGGAATATGATTTCTACACTATTATAAATAGGAGGGTAGAGCATAGGTAAAAGGGGTAACAAGTTGAAGGTAAAAAGTGGGCATCAGAATCATCAAGCTCTGACTTGTAAACACAAAAGAGATCCGAGAAACATATTTCAGTAATAAAAAGTACCATCCCGTTTGTGTCCGTGGACGTAGGTCGGATCCAAATCCACCGAACCACGTTAAATCTCGTTGTTGATTGGTGTGTTTATCTGTTTTTCGCTAAGTTTGCCTTTGGTCCCCCATAACCAAACAAATTCACTATTGAGGGAGGATTTTCTCGGGAGTGATATTCCAATATTACCCTGAGACCAAAATCCACCGTCAACAAGGAGTGATTGGTGTATTTCATGTGGCAGCTTCAATGGAATTCGACATCAATGTAAAAGACAACATAATAAAGTAACGCTAATGTCTAATCCTACTTATATTACTTCATAAACTGTGTGTTGGAAGTGGAATTTTGACACTTTGATTGTCTTCTTTCTTGAGCTTGAAGATACTTATATTCAATTAAATATCATCAATACATTCTATTAAATATCATCAACGCTGCCATCAAAGGCACCTTAAATCTCCTGCCAAAAAAAAAAAAAAACTTGAAATCTAACCATCAGTTTTTTTTTTATTACAATACAAATCTACAATATATAATCTGAAATTTACTGGAATATTGAATACAAATATTATAATACATCCAGAATTCTACGTCTACTAGAGACGAAATATTTACTCTCACTCAAATACGGGGAGAATTCTACTCCCACACTTTGGAGAGAATTTTTATACTCTCAAAATTGAGAGAATTTTGACTCCCTGCCGACAGGGAGTCGAACTTGTGCTCTCCCTAATGGCAGAGCACAAGCCCACCACTGGGCCAAGAGCCCAGTGGCAAATCTAACCATCAGTTTAAAAATAATATTTAACTATACTTTTTAACATATTATTAAGAGATTTTAAATATTTTAATATGATTTTAATCATTTCCAAACAGATTCTAAGTGAGTGAAAATGACAACACCGAGAAACGGAGAATCTTAGTGGAATCCTATTGATCTTGTTTCAGTGATTACAATCACGTGCAGTTGCAGGACCATTCCCAACTTCAAGTGTTCCATCCAGCATTCGAATCTTCCTGTCTCCAATAATAGGTTCATACACATACTTTGATAATAAAATACATAGAACAATATAAGGAAACTGAATCCCAATTAAAGTAAAAATCATATAAAGAATAATATAAGGAAACTGAATCACAATTAATGTAAAAAGTCATACATAGAATTGTTTGGAGAAAAATCAAACATTTAGTGAAATGACACGTGATCAGATGCAGAAGGCTTCATGATCTCTTATCAGAACCAGTCTTCAGAACCTATCACCAGGGTCTGATAACAGAATCCGTCATCAGAGTTTGAAATCAGGACCTCCATCAGAGTCTGAATTCAGAGCTCACCAATAAAAAGTCTATACCAGGCTTAATTCCAACAAATGTGATTGCGATTTTATACGCCATGCAAGCGCATATATCGCTCAAGTAATATAATAATTATTAGTCGGATATCGTACCCACAAGAACTTTTTATTTCTCCTATTAATACCAAGACTAATATACTTAACTTAAACTAAATTACTGGTTGAGAAATGAGTGATTATTCTGAAATTAACTTAAAGTAAATAAATAGCAAACAACAATTTTGGAGATAAACATTATGTGCTAGAATAACCCAGGGTTATAACTTCACTTAAGCACGCAAATAATGGGTTCATACACTTTTCATTCAATTGGGTTGTTACAAATTATTAACCTATAACATTAAACTATCTACAAGTCTATTTCGATGGCCAGATAGAAATATTCAACTTAAACCAATTAATTATATGTTTATATTAATTAATTTAAACCAAATTCATTAAGAACAAATTCTAATATTGACTATGCATGCTCTGCAGGTATATTTCTATCTTGTAGGGAAATCTATTCAAAAGAATTAGATCATGCATTATTATTCTCATGGCTAACCCAAATTCCCTCCGTCGAGTTCCTAAGGATTTACCAAGACTATTATATTGTTGACCAAACAAATAAAATATGCATCAAAACATAGAGAATAATAAATAATAAATAACAAACTCAAGAGCATAAAAATATGCAACTTAATTAATAAACATGCTTAAGATCCATTACAACTCTAGAGTAATAATTTACCTACTCATGATAAACAATAAACTCATGCTAATCATTATTAATGCAAGATAAAAACTCATAAAAGATAAAATAGAGAGAAATATGAAGAAAAAACTCTCATTTGCAGTCTTCGCCTTTAATCTCTAACACCAGTTAAAACACTTGTCTTTATTTTACTTTAGGTGTTATTTTGTACTATAAGACTCCTAAATTATGTTATGAGACTTCCTTTTAGGTTTTGGGACGACCTTGTACTTATATAGGAGGTCTGGGGATCTTTCCTGATCAAAAATCGAGTTTCGAATGAATATGAGAATTGCTTCTCCGCGTCGCAACTCCCCTTGTAACGATTGGTGCGTCGCGATGTGCCACCCTTATTTGCTCTCTGCAGTGATTATGATGCGCGACTAGTATCGGGACGCGTATTTTGACTCTGCAAATTGACCCGATTTACTCTGTATTTTACCGATTCCTTGCTATTTACATCCGTTTAAACCCTTATATGATTTTTACCTGCAAAACACACCCAAAATACATCAAAGCGCTCATATAACTCAAAATAACACACAAAACATTAAGATATAGGGGCGGTAAATATATGTATACTAGCTGCTCATCACACCCTCAAACTTAATATTTTACTAAACCTCAAGCAAAAAAAAAGAAAGAAAATGAAAATAAATAAACTAAAAACTAAATTAACCTAAACCACTTTTGTAGGGATCATGATTGCATTTAGCGTATGCAACAAGCCTTTAAACTCCTAGACGACTATAATAGACGAGTTACAGTCTCGTGAGGGCTTACAGCGACGAAACCCACAAATGTAATTCAACATGCATATACAATCATATAAAAATAATAAAATATATAAAACAGTCCTGATAGTTACACATAATATTGTCCTAAAAGAATGTCTATTTATGAAATCAAAGATCTTTCAAAGTATTCAACGCAACTCAAATCCAAATTCTTGAATAAATCATCTAAGCCAGACTCACAGTGTATGTGTGAAAAAGTCCAGGCACAGCTCGAATCCTAAGAAAGCTAACTCGGTGATTTCGTCTCAAAAATTGAGATCCGATGGGTCAAATCAACCTAGATATCTCAAAAGTGCTCTGTATTTTCCTATTAAGCTCGATATGGTACGACGTCTCTTTTTATTTAGATTTCGACTCACCTAATCTTTAAGGTAGTATTTCTCCTCGTGGTGGTCCTAACACTTGCCCATGAGTACCTTCACGTTTATCTATTATAAGTGGTTTAATTTTTTTCAAAGAATTTTTTTCTTTTCTGCTCTTTTCATCATTCATTTTTTTTCAAAAGATCTTTTTTTCTTCTGCTCTAGCCGTATCATATATCATAAATGATTACAAATATAGACAGATATCTAAGGAAACGGTCATTCATCATCCAATAATTTTCTTAACTAGTCACTTTGTCAACTACCTAGGCTCTTATTACTAGAAACTTATTTTTAAGTGCTTACGAGTCTAACCTAGATCACCTACTTAAGGCATATGATTAAAGTAAATTGGACACTTATTGTTTCTAAGAGTTCATCTAAAAAAATAAACTCATCATTAGACTATGCTTAACTACATAAGACTGAATGAAAATTTTTTTTTTTAATATTTTTAATATTTTTGTTGCTTTTATCATTTTTTGAATAGCATGACTAACACTAACATGCACATACCCCAAACTTAAAATTAGCATTGTTCTCAATGTAAGATAAGCATAAAGAATAAGAGTGATGAGCAACACCACCGTGAATGGATTTGATCATACTCATGCTGGTTAGAATTTGGTTGCGCGGGCTATGTGGGTTGAGCTAGTATATGCATAAATTCACATGCAACTATTAAACACGCAAATAGCACACGAAAATCAAATAAAATGAAAGTAAAGAAAAAAAAATAAATGCGAGGGTTGCCTCACCGCTAACGCTAGTTTAACGTCTTCAGCCAGATGTTATTTGAAGATCTTCTTCAATGAGGCTTTGGTTGTCCTAGAAAGGACAATGTCATGTGCATTACTCTTTAAGCGCCTCTAATTAAAATAGAAAATATCAAAATAATCTAAAATAATTAAATCTCTACAACTCTTACATCACATTCTACACTTATTAAAAAACCACACTCAAATTTATCTGGAAGATGGAACTTGAAGCGGAGTAACAAAATATCTCTTAAATATTGTGATTCTCTTATCACTGATGAGTATTTATGAGAAAAATAATTACTTATATTACTAATTGAATATAATTTACAAGAGATTACAAACTCTATAAAAAAAATCACTAACTACACTCTCTAAGCTCTCTTGACATTGAGCTTAAATGTTGGGGATGAAAATGCTCTCAAATGGGAGCTCTTTTTATAGCCATTTTAAGGCTCACTAATTCAACAAAGAAATAATATCATCGAAAGTTAGTTTATAGGTTTGCACTAAAAGTAAAAAAAAAAAAATGGTCATGGTTGTTTCACCAAAACATTGACAACGGTGGTGACAATAACGTAAATGAAAGCTGGATATCATAATAATTATTCCCCTCCAGCTGCATCCGAAACGATTGTCATCTGACAACTATCCCGATTATATCTCTGCATAGTTCTAACTTATCCCGTGTGCCCATATTTCCGCTTTCATTTTTCTTCACCCATTTATTCTTCAATGACTTCTTGCCTTGTTGGAGATTGACTATCCCATAATTCTGATTTTATGGATCCCTCTAATTAGTAAGCATAATATATTCAAATTTCAGATATCTCATTGATGGAATTCAGCATCGTTCATATCTTTTTGTCTGAGGTCCATTGGTTTCAGAAGGTTTCTAATTATCTAGATTTTTGGATGATCATGTAGCTTCAAGTGGAGTGGGTTGCGGCTCCCCCTGCTCAACACTCTCCTATGTAACTCCGATGGAGCATGATGTCTCCCCCTGCTCAATATTCTCATTTTCTTCATCTATTTATGCTTCTAGAATTTCATCATACACTCTATTTGCGGCCAATTGCGTTGATGCTGGGTCTAGATTTATGTCGGCACTGGAAGAAGATATCATGAGTTTTCCAATATGTTCTATTGTTTGGACTTCATGAAACACTACATCTCGATTTCTGATGACCATCTTTTCATTCAGATCCCATAACATGTATCCAAATTCTTTATCTCCACAGCCTATGTAAATACATGTGTTGGAGTTCGTGCTTGGAGCATTAATCCGAATAATGTATTGTACATTATATTTTATATTTTTATTAATAAAATAACTACATTTTCATTTCAATCTTATTAATGAGAATTCAATTTTACATATTAGATTGATATATATAAATGTGCTGAGAATGACATCGACCTTAGAAAAGTCATGTAGTAATACTAGACACTGGGTGGTCCGATATTGGGATAGTATTACTATTATTAACTATTCTTAAAGTAAATATTCCTAGTAGTTGGTTTTGGAATACGATCGAATTCTTATAACCTAAAAGACTAGCACATGTCGTATATTTGAATTGGAGTTCCAATGGTTTAACCCGATGTACCATGAGCAAGAGAAGCTCATATAGGCATGTGGGTATTCGTTGGAGCGAATACTGAATGACTCACATGTGATTTCTAATAGTTGGAAGTACACACCATCGTCAATAGGAACCTCTTCGAGTCGAGTAGCATATATGATCATTTGACTATAAATTATCATTGATTTTGTGTGTGATCTCCAAAACTCGATGCCATATATTTTAGAGACCTTTCATGATCTCATCGCTAGATGTTCTTGTTGGGTTTGAGTGAAGGGCGCGGCGGAAGCGCTGTTCAGGCGAAATCGTAATTTTAAAACTTTTTAAATTACCAAATAAATTATTCAATATCTAATATGAATAATTCATTCATATTTCACCTAAACATATTTATTCGATATCAAATAGTGACATAAATATATATGAAACGTCGTAAAACTTTTGCGAAAATATTTTTCTGCAAAAAAACATAAAACACGTTTTTGACCGAACCGACCACCCAATACACATGAGGCTGCCCAGGTCAGCCCCAATAGTATTAGGGCAGTTCATGGGCTGTCTGAACAGTGACCAATTCACTGTTTGGGCAGCCATCACCCGGTAACGTCGTTTTTTGTCGTTTTCGCTTATTTCAACTCCGAAACAATTTACGGTAATTATTCCAACACCCAAAACACATCCAATACATTCATAAGACATATTTTTCATCACCATATGAACAGTATTTCCAGATCTGATCCAGAAGCTAAATATATCAATTTTTTCATGCTTTAATCCAATTTTTTCAAAATTAATCATATTAATCAAAACACCAATTCAAGAAACACCAATGAAGCACCTGTAGGCATTGTATTTTTGCATGTGAAACCCGATGATGAGTCTCATTTGGAGGCATTACCTTTTGAGTCACGGAAGCCGCGGGAAACGGATATCGGAAGGGGAAATTCAGAATAAACAAGATCACTGTCTTCGTTAGTGCTGCGTTCGTTACTTCGTTCGAACGTCAGGCAGATTGCGGGCGTTCGTGTCGCGTTCGAGGAAGCGTTCGAACGGTGTCGGTAATTCTGGTTTTGCTGCTAGCCTCACACCCAAGCCCATTTAGCTCTCCAAAGGCCATAAAACACATCCCAAATTAAATAAATAAATATTAATTAAAACATTAACTAAATAAGATATTAAAATAATTAATTAAATAATAAATATTACATTTACCAAACTTAGACTAAAATCATACCTAATCTAAACCAATCAAATATAATCATACCAAGTTAAAATCAATCAACCAATATATTATTCCCAAATTTAAAATATTGTATGCCTAATCAACATAAACTAAATATTCAACCTTCACTATCTAGCCAAGATTTGCCCCCCTTCAATCTTTGACTTCCCTAATCCAACACCAAATCAAATCCCTCTTTAATTAGCCAAATCCATTTCCTTGTCAAGCCTAGCCCTTCTCTATATAAACAACCCTTCACCACCTTCTCAACCCTAGCTAGCTAGCTCATACACAACACACAGGAAAATTGCAGGAAAAAGACACCCAAAAACAGTAAGCAAAAAATACAGAGGAAACGACAGCGAAACCACAAGGAAACAGCAGCAAAACGGACTCGAAACGGTAGCTTGAGCGGCGAAACAGTGAAGGAAAAGGCAAACCAGTGAACCAGAAAATTTGCGGAGCTTTACCCCTTCCGATTTTCGTGAAACGCGAGCCCGAGAGACGGCTTAAAAGGTTAGACCTGAGGGTACTTTTCACACTCATCTTTATTTGATTTTTGTTATTTATTTTGATTGTATTTTACTTGTTTGTTAAATCTTGTTTGTGTATGATGTGTGTTGTGGGTATTGGATGAATGGAAGAGTGTCGTCTCTTGTGGTATATAGGATGGAAACCCAGACGTAAATTCCGTAGCAGAATCTGAATGGACGGTAGTGCGGTCTGTACTTGGGACACAACTCCACGTACCGCTTGAGTAAACGGCACCCTCTTTGTTTTGTGTTGCTTTTGTTTATTTTTCGTCACTTGAATTCTGTATGTTGTTTATTTATGCATGGTTCAATCGAGCGCATGGGCTTAGTAAGTGGAATGAAAGATCCCTATCGGGAGGGGTTAAAGCCCCTTTACCACGATGCTTTGCCGCACCGGTTGATGTGTGTTCGGTTGGATGCAAGATACGTTCAATCGGGCATACTTAGTTTGATATTATTGTCTTTATCTTTTTATGCATGGTTCAAACAAGCGCATGGGCTTAGTGAGTTAGTCCAAAGGTCCTCTATCTGAGAGACGAATAGCCTAAAAGGACACATTTGTGACACTACTTCGCCGCGCCGGACGAAGTGTGTTTGGGTTGAATGTACGTTCAATTGGGCATACGAAGTCCTACACTTTTGTTGTCTTTATTTCATGTGTTGTGATGTGACGCGCATGGGCTTAGTATGTTGGTCTAAAGGTCCTCTCTTTGAGAGATCAAGAGCCCCAAAAGGCCACCTTTACGACAGTACTTCGCCGCGCCCCTTTATTTTGTTGTTTATGCATTGCGTCCCATTTCATGCATCAGGTCTGTTCCCGTTCGAACGCGTTTACGAACGCAACTCGAACGCGTATGCATTTTGCCTTATCATACATCAGGTCTCATTTCCGTTCGAACGCGTTAACAAACGCCATACGAACGTGAGCATTCTGTTTCATTTCCGTTCGAACGTGTTAACAAACGCCATACGAACGTGAGCATTCTGTTTCATTTCCATTCGAACGCGTTATCAAATGCCACACGAACGCGAACCTTCTGTTTACCGTTCGAACGCGTTTACGAACGCTACACGAATGCGCACACACTGAACTGAGTCTGTCTTATCATATTCATGCATAATTGCCTCTTGGTTGGTCTTTCTTATATTATGTAGCCAATCATATTATTTGTATTCCTGCATTTATCCATTCTATGTGTTCTTGGGATGATATTCAAGCATGATTAGGCTGTTAGCATGTTATTTGGTTAATAGGTTCATGAGATAGTACTCAAGCATGATTAGGTTGTTCTTAGTTTTCCATATCATATGATCGAGAAATGTTCATGAGATTGCCATGTGATGTTGCATGTTGTGATGACTAATTCCCTGCATGTAGAGTTAGAAGCATGATACTCTTGGAAATAAGTGTTACTTAGGCCTGATTAAATTATTACACAAATCCTTTCATTACAAGTGACATAAGTAAGGGACCATTCCGAACCCAACGGTTTGAGGTCTTCCCTTGCGAGGGGTGAGTGCGGCCTTAAATCACATTTTCCCGGTTCACACCGGGTGGCGACTCCATGTTATTTCGTACTCCCAACTAGGCCGCGAGCCTAGAATAGTGTCGCCCAAGTTCTGTTGTCCACAGTCTGGCGACTCCACTGGGGATAGAGAATTGGCCCCGAAATATTGACTTGTGATGTTTGGATTTATGTTTTAATTGACCGTGTCTATAGTGGATAAAGTGAGGGTTTAATGAAAGGCATTTTTAGGCTAGGTAATGGTTTGGTGTCTTCCTTCATTCACTACATTTCTAGAAGGAAAAGCTGTGAAGGCACATAGATAGCCATCTACTCGTAGCCTATTGTGATGGACTAATTTGGATGACTCGTTGTTTATTCCTGACAACAAGCGATAAGAGCCTAAGAGGCTTGGGTATTTAAGTGAGCCTCGCTCCACCTTCCCTCTGGGGGATCTACAACGGGAAATCCATTTGACAGTCTGTCACACACCATAGCTCATTGGCACGTACCTTAGTGTATAAAAAAGGGTGCGCTCACTTGGTTGCTCGAACCCTTGAGTGAGGAGACCTAGTTGTGGGCCATCATTCGCCGGTGAGAGCCTTTGTCTAAACTCTTGTTAACCCACCCATAGACCGGGTTGGCTAAAGTAACAATTATTTCCTTGAATATGTGCTTGTGGACCATCCTCATTTGGATGCAGTTGGACTATTGTCAGAAATACGGGCTTGTTGGGCCATTTAAACTGAGGCAAGTTCGCACCTTATGACTATTAGGCCCAAAGCTTCTGAAATGTCGATGGGCCATTGTGTAGAAATTATTATGTCATGTTTGCATCATCTTTCTTCTATGCTTGTGTTTGGGAACATCGTCGTTTGGATCCAGTTGGACCATTTGTCATGGGATATGGGCTTGTTGGGCCATTTAAACTGGGACAAGAACGTATTTCATGACTATTGGGCCAAAGGCTTCTAAATGATTGATGTGCCACTTTGTGATTGTGTTCGGAACGTTACCATTCGGATTTAGTTGGGCTCCTTGCCATGAGATGTGAACTCGTTGGGCCATTTAAACTGGGACGAGTTCACTCCTATGACAGTTGGCCAAAAAAAAAACTTCTAAAATGATGATGAGCCGATTTGTGTGAAAATTTTAATGAGTTGATATATTTCTTGTATCGCATGCATGTCATGCATCACATGCACCTCATGCATACATGCACCATGTGAACCCCATTTTTGTCTTGAAAGCCATCATAGATACCCGTTGGTTAGGGAAGAGGACAGACTTGTCAAAAGACCAAGCAGCCACCAAGAGCACTGGCAGAAGACCTAGCCCAACGGGATAGGAAACTCAATCATGCATGCATGCATACACGTAACATATTTGCATCCTTTTTGTGTTTGTTTTGTTTTGTAATAACAGGTTTCAAAAGAGAAAAAAAAAAGCGTCAAAAGACAAACCAATCAGGAACATCGACAGTACTGTATCAGTCTTGGGGCGAGGCCCGTATCAGTATCAGTTTGGGGATGAGTCCCAGGGTTGAGGCCCACATCAGTATCAGTTTAGGGATGAGTTCCAGGGCCGAGGCCTACATTAGTATCAGTCTGGGGCCGAGGCCCACATCAGTATCAGTTTTGGGGATAAGTCCTAGGGCTGAGGCCCACACCGTCAGAATTTCGGAATGAATCAGAGAATGAGTCCTAGGGCTGAGGCCCACACCGTCAGAATTTCGGAATGAATCAGGGAATGAATCCCAGGGCCGAGGCCCACATCAACAGAATTTTGGAATGAATCCAGGGAATGAATCCCAGGGCCGAGGCCCACATCAGCAGAATTTTGGAATGAATCCAGGGAATGAATCCCAGGGCCGAGGCCCGCATCAGCAGAATTTTGGAATGAATCCCAGGGCCGAGGCCCACATCAGCATCAGTTTGGGGCGAGGCCCGTATTAGCATCAGTATCAGTCTTGCCGGGTATGGCATTCTGGGGGCGAGGCCCACATTACATCAGTATCAGTCTTGCCGGGTATGGCATTCTGGGGGTGAGGCCCACATTACATCAGATCAGTTCTGCCGGGAATGGCACTCCAAGAATGGAAACACAGTTCGAGAATGAACAAGTTGAGAATGGCAATCCAAGGATGGAGCAGAGTTCAAGAATGAACAAGCCGGGAATGGCAATCCAAGAATGGAGCAGAGTTCAAGAATGAACAAGCCGGGAATGGCACTCCAGAAATGGAAATACAGTTCAGAAATGAACAAGCCGGGGATGGCACTCCAAGAATGGAAGCATGGTTCGGAAATAGACCACTGTATTATCAACAACGGTTCGGAAATGAACCACTCTCATATCAGTAATGGTCCGAAAATGGACTATCTCTCATCAGCAACGGTTCGGGAATACAGCCTAGGAGAATAAATCTCTCTCTCAGTACATTCCGGGAATACAGCCCAGAGAATAAAGCTCTATCTTAACATAGCTCGGGAACAAAGCCTATGGAATAAAAGCCCACTTTCAAAGCAATTCGGGAACAAGGACCAGGGAATAAAGCTCACATTCAACACAGTTCGGAAATAAAGCCCACAATCAGCTCAGATCAGGGAATAAAGCCCACATCTAACACAATTGAGGAACAAAGCCTATGGGAATAAAGCCCACTTTCAAAGCAATTCGGGAACAAGGCCCAGGGGAATAAAGCCCACATTCAACACAGTTCGGGAATAAAGCCCACAGTCACCTCAGATCAAGGAATAAAGCCCACATTCAACACAGTTCGGGAATAAAGCCCACAGTCAGCTCAGATCAGGGAATAAAAGCCCACATCTAACACAATTCAGGAACAAAGCCCACAGTCAGCTCAGATCAAGGAATAAAGCCCACATCTAACACAATTGAGGAACAAAGCCCACAGTCAGCTCAGATCAGGGAATAAAAGCCCACATCTAACACAATTCAGGAACAAAGCCCGCAGTCAGCTCAGATCGGGGGAATAAAGCCATATCTCTACACAGTTCGGGAATAAAGCCCAGGAGAAGAAAGCTCTATCTCAACACAGTTCGGGATTAAAGCCCAAAGGTCAAAGAATCTCAGGATAAGAAATGCCGAAAAAGGCGCTCCAGAATGGAGCACACACACACAAAAGATGCCGAAAATGGCGCTCTAAAAATGGAGCACGGTTCGTGAATGAACCAGGGGTCGCAGCACCTCACCACCAAATCAACTCAACTCAACACAAGGTAAGTCAAATGACAGCTGGCGAGCCAGGTAAGTAGAAATGCATTGCATAACTTTGATAGGATTGTTCAAAGTCACACACTGCACAAGTCCCATCAAAGTGGGGGCGACTGTAGGCATTGTATTTTTGCGTGTGAAACCCGATGATGAGTCTCATTTGGAGGCACTACCTTTTGAGTCACGGAAGCCGCGGGAAACGGATATCAGAAGGGGAAATTCAGAATAAACAAGATCATTGTCTTCGTTAGTGCTGCGTTCGTTACTTCGTTCGAACGTCGGGCAGATTGCGGGCGTTCGAGTCGCGTTCGAGGAAGCGTTCGAACGGTGTCGGTAATTCTGGTTTTGCTGCTAGCCTTACACCCAAGCCCATTTAGCTCCCCAAAGGCCATAAAACACATCCCAAATTGAATAAATAAATATTAATTAAACATTAACTAATAAGATATTAAAATAATTAATTAAATAATTAATTATTACATTTACCAAACTAGACTAAAATCATACCTAATCTAAACCAATCAAATATAATCATACCAAGTTAAAATCAATCAACCAATATATTATTCCCAAACTTAAAATATTGTATGCCTAATCAACATAAACTAAATATTCAACCTTCCCTATCTAGCCAAGATTTGTCCCCCTTCAATCTTTGACTTCCCTAATCCAATACCAAATCAAATCCCTCTTTAATTAGCCAAATCCCTTTCCTTGTCAAGCCTAGCCCTTCTCTATATAAACAACCCTTCACCAACCTTCTCAACCCTAGATAGCTAGCTCATACACAACACACAGGAAAATTGCAGGAAGAAGACACCCAAAAACAGTAAGCAAAAAATACAGAGGAAACGGCAGCGAAACCACAAGGAAACAGCAGCAAAACGGACTCGAAACGGTAGCTTGAGCGGCGAAACAGTGAAGGAAAAGACAAACCAGTGAACCAGAAAAGTTGCGGAGCTTTACCCCTTCCGATTTTCGTGAAACGCGAGCCCGAGAGACGGCTTAAAAGGTTAGACCTGAGGGTACTTTTCACACTCATCTTTATTTGATTTTTGTTATTTATTTTGATTGTATTTTACTTGTTTTTTAAATCTTGTTTGTGTATGATGTGTGTTGTGGGTATTGGATGAATGGAAGAGTGTCGTCTCTTGTGGTATATAGGATGGAAACCCAGACGTAAATTCCGTAGCCGAATCCGAATGGACGGTAGTGCGGTCTGTACTTGGGACACAACTCCACGTACCGCTTGAGTAAACGGCACCCTCTTTTGTTTTGTGTTGCTTTTGTTTATTTTTCGTCACTTGAATTCTGTATGTTGTTTATTTATGCATGGTTCAATCGAGCGCATGGGCTTAGTAAGTGGAATGAAAGATCCCTTATGGGGAGGGGTTAAAGCCCCTTTACCACGATGCTTTGCCGCGCCGGTTGATGTGTGTTCAGTTGGATGCAAGATACGTTCAATCGGACATACTTAGTTTGATATTATTGTCTTTATCTTTTTATGCATGGTTCAAACAAGTGCATGGGCTTAGTGAGTTAGTCCAAAGGTCCTCTATCTGAGAGAAGAATAGCCTAAAAGGCCACCTTTGTGACACTACTTCGCCGCGCCGGACGAAGTGTGTTTGGGTTGAATGTACGTTCAATTGGGCATACGAAGTCCTACACTTTTGTTGTCTTTATTTCATGTGTTGTGATGTGACGCGCATGGGCTTAGTATGTTGGTCTAAAGGTCCTCTCTTTGAGAGATCAAGAGCCCCAAAAGGCCACCTTTACGGCAGTACTTCGCCGCGCCCCTTTATTTTGTTGTTTATGCATTGCGTCCCATTTCATGCATCAGGTCTGTTCCCGTTCGAACGCGTTTACGAACGCAACTCGAACGCGTATGCATTTTGCCTTATCATACATCAGGTTCATTTCCGTTCGAACGCGTTAACAAACGCCATACGAACGTGATCATTCTGTTTCATTTCCGTTCGAACGCGTTAACAAACGCCATACGAACGTGAGCATTCTGTTTCATTTCCATTTGAACGTGTTAACAAACGCCATACGAACGTGAGCATTCTGTTTCATTTCCGTTCGAACGCGTTATCAAACGCCACACGAACGCGAACCTTCTGTTTACCGTTCGAACGCGTTTACGAACGCTACACGAACAACGCGCACACACTGAACTGAGTCTGTCTTATCATATTCATGCATAATTGCCTCTTGGTTGGTCTTTCTTGTATTATGTAGCCAATCATATTATTTGTATTCCTGCATTTATCCATTCTATGTGTTCTTGGGATGATATTCAAGCATGATTAGGCTGTTAGCATGTTATTTGGTTAATAGGTTCATGAGATAGTACTCAAGCATGATTAGGTTGTTCTTAGTTTTCCATATCATATGATCGAGAAATGTTCATGAGATTGCCATGTGATGTTGCATGTTGTGATGACTAATTCCCTGCATGTAGAGAGTTAGAAGCATGATACTCTTGGAAATAAGTGTTACTTAGGCCTGATTAAATTATTACACAAATCCTTTCATTACAAGTGACATAAGTAAGGGACCATTCCGAACCCAACGGTTTGAGGTCTTCCCTTGCGAGGGGTGAGTGCGGCCTTAAATCACATTTTCCCGGTTCACACCGGGTGGCGACTCCATGTTATTTCGTACTCCCAACTAGGCCGCGAGCCTAGAACAGCGTCGCCCAAGTTCTGTTGTCCACAGCACCCAATAAAAATTATAGGCATTACAAGAGTGGTCATAACACTCTAGAATGACAACATATCATCAAATGAAAAAATTGAATCAATATTATAATAATATCACTCAATTCCACTTCACACATGCATAACACTTCCAATTCCATCCTCCAAAACTAAAAGCCCCAATTTTCAACAAGTAAAGAAACCCTAGAACTATTCTAGGAACACAAGAACAAGAAAAACAACTTTCTAAACTCAAGAATGATAAAGATTACCTTTAATATCCAATTATCCTTAAGCTTTTCTTAATTTTTCCTTCATTTTCTTCATGGTTTCTTCAAACCAACTTGGGAGCTTTTCTTTTTGTGCATTTTCGGCCATGGAGGAAGAAGAATGAAGAAAAAAAAAATTTCAAATTTAAAAATCCCATGACCGACACATGGAGGGCATTTTGGTCCATTTTGTATTTTAATTTCATTGAATTAAAATAAAGATAAGATAAGCTTTAAATTGGACAAATCAAATTTGCCACACTTAAAGCTTAATTAAAACATGCCACATGTATCAATAATAATTAAACATATTGCATAACATTATGTAATATATTTATTATTTAATTATTCAAATATTTAACATTTAAATATCTAAACAATTAATAATATAATTATTATTATATATGTATTTAATTTACATTAAATAACAAATACATATATTAATGGCATGTGTCAAAATCTCATTTGACAATTAATTAATGTGTATCTAATCAAATTATATATCAAATACAAATACACAATAATTACGACTGACCAAAAATACCCCTATGCATGTGTTTTCGTTTAACCGTTTAAACGATTCCAATTAAATCATTTAATCCGATGAAGTATTATGAATAATCTGTATTATTAATAACGCCACTCATGAATTGTGAGACTCTCTAAGTTTAGGTTTATCCATCACGAAATCCAATTTCATGTCCATAATTCACTCACTCATGAATTATGACGACCACGGATAATCTCGCTAAACTATGCAAGTCAAAGTCATTGCATACGTATAATCCCTCTGTCACAGGCTATCCATATTATACCTAGGATATAGATAAGAATGTCAAATCCTTTCGATATAATATAGTCGAATTTCAAATTTACGATCTCTCAATAACACTCGGAACTGATTTCCGGAGTTATACCACGTCCATGGATTTACTAGATCGCAAACACGTTCAGGATGCCTATGCCCTGTATACAGGACTGACAGATCCTCTCTTGATACGCACAGGATATCATGAGCATCAGTCCACACCCAACGAAAAGGCGGAGGTCTGATCATGAATAGATCAGCGACGTGACTGCCATCAAAGTGTGGAGGATAACTCATATATCCACAATGGTATCTCAAGTCAAATGACCAATATGCTCGCTCAACTCGAGAAGATTCCTATTGACATTGGTGTACCATTGTAGGCACTGCATTTTTGCATATAAGTCCCAATGATGAGTCTCGCACGGAGACACAACCTTTTAAGTCGCGGAAGTCGCGAGAAACGGACGTCAGAAGAGAAAAGTTGGAAATCAGTATTTTCGTTGGATTTAACTCGCTTGTTTCGCTTCAGGTTCGCTTGTTGGACCTCTATTTTAAAACACATCAAACCCATTAAATCACATCTCACACAAACTAAATAATTAAAACATTTAAAACACATCTCACAAATAAATTGAATTAAAAATAATTAAATAACGAAATTGAAATTAAATTAAATAGCTAATTAAAATCCAATTAACTAAATCAAATTAAAATCCATTTAAACTAAATCAAATTAAAGTCCAATCCAATTATAACCAATTAAATTAAATTCACAAATTAAATTAAACTAAATGTAATTAAATTAAATAAATCACTCACCTAATTTAAATAATTTCTTGCCTTAAATAATTAAAATTAAACACACACATAAATTAATTGATTTCTTTCCTTTCAAATAAACCCATGCAGAAACCCTAACCCTACCCTCTCACTATATAAACAACAACAAACACTAGACATCTTCCTCTCTCCTGACACTCCATCTCTCTCTTCAGTCAAACACACACATTCACGGCAGTGCACAAAACACACAAAGAAAATAACCCTCTCTCTCGACTCTCGGCACGACAAATCCGAAAAGAGAAAACCCTAAATCCCTCTCGCCATCTCTCTCTTTCCCCACGTTCACTAGGTTTGATCAAGAAGAGAAAACCCGGATCCAGACTCACGCTCTTCCTCTCTTTTTGCTCTCTAACCTCACGCACAAAAAACCCTAAAATACACAGCCCACAAAACAGCTCATTCACCTCTTTAGCCTCTCTTTTCTTTCCCCTCATCCTTCACATAGCTATCACACGTCAACACCCATAACCAGATCTCCCTCTAAACCCACGGCACTCATAAGAAAATAAACCTCAGCACCGACAACCCTTCATCATATTACACTAACGGGCCACTCTCTTCTCTCTACACTTGACTCCAACATGCACTGATACAGCCACGATCAACACCTGCCTCTTCACGCCTAGCCTACCAACCTCAACTTCACACCACACCTGCCCTCTATACGCCAGCCACTCACAAAACTTCACGCTATAACGCCACCTTGCTCCACTAACCGAATTGCCTCAACCTTCAACAGCCCCTCAACCTTCACCAACACATTACAACCCCTCCAACTCACGCCATAAATAAACCCTCCTATTGCCGCATCTTCCAATCCCTTATCAACACCACACTTACTCTCACTCAACAAATCACGCCCACGCCTAACCCTCTGTACAGCCTCCACGCCTCCAAATTCACTCACGCACCTGCCCAACTCGACAAATCACGTCCCCACTCCTTCAACCACAAGCCACGCACCATCAGCGCCGCATATCATTGCCTCTTCACGTGAGCCATAGTCACGCTTAACCCTCATCAATTGACTGTCCATTAAACACCTAAGCCCTAGCAGCCACTTACGAAAAATATCAAACAAACAATTCACATAGCACACGTAAGCCACCTAGCCGCTGCCTCACAAATTGCTACCCATCACGCCCTTGCTCACGCGCAGACCCACAACACACACTCACTGTCGCAAATACCCTTGCAAATTCAGCCAACTCACTGCCCATAAAACACACCCCAAAACAGTGACGAAAACTGCCCGAAACAGTCCCCAAAAACTGCACAACATAGTCTCCAAAAACTGCCCAAAACAGTAACAAAAACTGCCCCTGGAACCCTTCCAAAACTGCAGTCCAAACCAATCCAAATAACACCCAAAACCAGTCCCCCTAGACTACCCAACCAACTGCCGAATAAACTCCTCAAAACTGTCCAGGTTACTACCGCAAAATAGCCCATATTTCCCTTCTAAAATCACCAAAAATCAGTCCCAAACAGCCGCACCCCTCACTGCCTTTCACAGCCGCAAACTACACCCACTGCACCACCCAAACTGCACGCAAATTACACTAACTGCACTGCCCAGTTTTACCGCATAAACAGCCCCTGAAGCAGTCCAGAAACTGCCCAAATCAGTCCAGAAACCGCCCAAAACACCCCACAAACTACCCTAAAACACCACTGAAAACTGTCACAAAAATACCCTAAAACAGTCCCTAAATTGCCTTCAAACAGTGACCAGAAAATACCTGGAAAACAGCAGCGAAACGGGGTGAAAACAGCAGCCCGAACAGCGAAACAGCGAGGAAAAATGTTGGATTAGTGAACCAGAAAAGTTGCGGAACATCAACCCTTCCGACGGCCGTGTAACGCGTTTTCGAGAGACGAAAAAAGAGGTTAGACCTGAGGGCACCCTTGTATTTATTATCTTTCGTTTATCTTTATTTATTTTAAAGTATTATCGCATGAGAGTCGTTTTAGTCATGGTGTGATTGTTGGATGAGCGGAATATGTGTTCCCTTTGGTGGTGTATAGGATGGAAACCCGGACGTAAATTCTGTAGCCGTATCCGAATGGACGGTAGTGCGGTTTGTACTCGGGATAAAATGCCACGTACCACTTAAGAGACACGCATTTCGTCTCATCCAAACTTGTATTTGAGCATGCTATAGTTCGTAGGTTATTTATTTATTATTTAAAGCATGATTTAGTTTAGTTTATTATTTATTTTCAAAGCATGATTACGTTATTTTTAGCCATGATATTTTGTTTAGTTTATGATTATGTTTAAATAATTATTTGTTTATTTTGGTTTAATGGCTCAATGTTCTCATTGTGTGATATTGTGTGTTTCCCGTTTAAAGACTTACTTTCAAGCATGCAAACTTAGATTATGAGTTATTTTGATGAATACAAACTAGACTTAAGTTACCCTTGAGCATATACGTTGAGTAGATTCAGTTATTTTATTGCACAAATCATATCATCATAAGTGACATAAGTAAGGGACCATTCCGAACCCAACGGTTTGAGGTCTTCCCGGACCATTCCGAACCCAACGGTTTGAGGTCTTCCCTTGCGAGGGGTGAGTGCGGCCTTAAATCTTTGTCCCGGTTCACACCGGGTGGCGACTCTATGTTATTTCATACTCCCAACTAGGCCGCGAGCCTAGAACAGCGTCGTCAGTTTCTGTGTCCTACAGTCCGGCGGCTCCACTGGGGATAGAGAATTGGCCTCGAAATAATATCTTGTGATGTTTATGATTTGTGCTTTAGTTAACCGTGTCTCTAGTGGTCACACACCATAACTCGTTGGCACGTACCTTAAGGAATAAAAAAGGTGCGCTCATTTGGTCGCTCGAACCCTTGAGTGGGGAGTCCTAGTTGTGGGCAATCATTCGCCAGGGAAAGCCTTTGTCTGCACTCCCATAAATCCGCATGAGAACCATAGTTGTATATCCTATAGAAGTTGCCCATTTATGTTTTTGATAACCACATGCATATTATATCTCATACATCGCACACATCTCACGCATCTCGTGCATACATGCATCATGTTAACCTTATGTGTCTTAAAAGCCATCATAGATATTCGTTGGGTTAGAGAAGAAAAAAAAAGATTTGTCAAAAAGAGTTTAGCAAACATGGATATCGGGAAAAGGAAACGGAGGAACAGAAAACTGTGCGGCAAGAATAGAAAGACCATTGGAGGGCTTTCAAAAAAAAAGAAAAAAAAAAGAAAAAAAAAAGAAAAAAGAAAAAAAAAAGAGAAAAAAAAGGAAAAAAAAATGAAAAAAAAAAAAAAGAAAAAAAATTGTTTGTTTTTAGTCCTTGATAGTTAGACTTAAGTCCGATGATGAAATTGATTGCTTTAGAGTGAAACTTTAGAAACGATAAACCTTTGACATGCTTTTATCTGACGCTTTGAGTAATTGATCTATGTTAGACTCGTAAGCACCTGATTATGGTTCTTAGCGGTGAAAACCTGAATAGTTAGCAAAGTGACTAGTTGAAGAAATTGTAGGTCGGTGAATGACCGTTTGCTTAGATGTCTATCCTGACTTGCTTGTGTTATGATGTGTGGTATGATGAAAATAAAAGAAAAGTCTCTAAAGTAAATAAAAGTAGACCGCCTATAACCGATAAGCGTGAAGCTACCCATGGGCGAGTATTAGGACCACCATGAGAAGAAATGCTACCTTAAAGGGTAGGTGTGTCAAAGAAAGAAAAAAAAAAGAAAAGAAAAAAATGAAGTTCAAAATGAAATGAAAAAAAATGAGAGACAAAGGAAAAGAAAGATAAAACCATACCACATTGCGCATGAAAAAGCAATTGCGGAATATTATTGAGACATCTAGGTTGGTTTGACCCACCGATCCCGATTTTTGAAACGAAATCATTGAGTTGGCTTGCTTAAGGATCAAGCTGTGAAAGAACCTTTGCACACACACACTTTGAGTCTGGCATAGATCATTTATTAAAAAAAACTCATATTTGAGTTGCATTGAGTGTTTTGAATGTTCTCTGGTTTCATTATTGGGCATTGCTTGAGGACGATAATATGTATAACTATTGGGACTATTTCGTAGCATGTGATATAGTATGATGATATGGAAGGCCCCACCATGTGGTTCATCTTGACCAAGTGCAAACATCGGAGAACAGAAAGCTAAATCAAGACTGGGAGCGACCAGTCTACCACCTCGTGAATCGGAACATAACAAGAAATTGAGCCATGAGACCAGAGAGAAGACTGTGCAATCACCTGGAGAACTGGCAGAAGACCTAACCCAACGGAATAGGAAATTCATTCATGCATGCAGGCATACACGTAACGCTTTTTTGCATTCTTTTTGTGTTTGTTTTGTTTTGTATTCACAGATTTTGAAGAAGAAAAAGAAAAGCGGCAAAGACAAGCCAATCAGAAGCAGCAACAGTACAGTCAGTTTCAGAAATGAATCAGTTTTGGGGATGAGTCCCAGGGTTGAGGCCCATATCAGTTTCAGTCTTGGGGATGAGTCCCAGGGGCGAGGCCCACATTAGTTCAGTATCAGTCTTGCAGGGTATGACACTTTGGGGGCGAGGCCCACATCTTTATCAGTATCAGTCTTACCGGGTATGGCACTCTGGGGGTGAGGCCCACTACATTATCAGAATTAGTCTTGCCGGGTATGGCACTCTGGGGGCAAAGCCCACACCTTTATCAGAATCAGTCTTGCCGGGTATGGCACTCTGGGGACGAAGCCCACATTAGCATCAGTATCAATCTTGTCGGGTATGGCACTCTGGGGGCGAGGCCCACATTAGTTCCGAATCAGTCTGGCCGAGTATGGCACTCTGAGGGCGAGGCCCACTTTAGTTCAGTATCAGTTTTGCCGAGAATGGTAATCCGAGAATTGAGTAAGGTTCGAGAATGAACAAACCGAGAATGGTAATCGGAGAATGGAGTAGAGTTCGAGAATGAACAAGCCGGGAATGGCACTCCAAGAATGGAAACACAATTCAGAAATAAACAAGCCGGGAATGACACTCCAAGAATGGAACATAGTTTGGGAATGAACAAGCCGGGAATGGCACTCCGAGAATGGAGCACGGTTCGAGAATAGACCACCTCACAATAACGGTTCAGGAATGGACCATCTCATACAGCACAGTTCGGGAATGAACCATTGCATCTGCATCAGTATTGGTTTCGAAGATGAGTCCCAGGGCCGAGGCCCACATCAGTATCAGTCTGCAGGCGAGGCCCACATCGATATCAGTTTGGGGCGAGGCCCATATCAGTATCAGCATGGGGGCGAGGCCCATATCAGTATCAGCATGGGGGTGAGGCCCATATCAGTATCAACATGGGGGCGAGGCCCATATCAGTATTAGTTTGGGGCGAGGCCCACGACAATATCAGTATGGGGGCGAGGCCCACATCAGTATCAGTTTGGGGCGAGGCCCATATCAGTATCAGCTTGGGGGCGAGGCCCATATCAGTATCAGCATGGGGGCGATGCCCATATCAGTATCAACATGGGGTGAGGCCCATATCAGTATTAGTTTGGGGCGAGGCCCACGACAGTATCAGCATGGGGGCGAGGCCTGTATCAGTATCATTTTGGGGGCGAGGCCCGTATCAGTATCATTTAGGGGGGTGAGGCCCGTATCAGTATCAGTTTGGGGGCGAGACCCACATCAGTATCAGTTCGAGGGTGAGGTCCATATTGTCAGCGGTGTTTGGTCGAGGTGCCCCCGTTGTCGGTTGTAGTTCCGGGTTGAGGTGCCCAGGGTCGAGGTGCCCACTACATCATCAGTTCGAGGGAGAGGTCCCTATTGTCAGGGTGTTGGGTCGAGGTGCCCAGGGTCGAGGTGCCCCCGGTGTCGGTTGTAGTTCCGGGTCGAGGTGCCCACTACATCATCAGTTCGAGGTGAGGTCGCTATTGTCAGCGGTGGTTGGGTTCGAGGTGCCCAGGGTCGAGGTGCCCTATTTGTCGGTTGTAGTTCCGGGTCGAGGTGCCCAGAGTCGAGGTGCCCACTACATCATCAGTTCGAGGGCGAGGTCCCTATTGTCAGCGGTGTTGGTCGAGGTGCCCAGGGTCGAGGTGCCCCCGTTGTCGGTTGTAGTTCCGGGTTGAGTGCCCAGGTTCGAGGTGCCCATTACATCATCATCAGTTTGAGGGAGAGGTCCCTATTGTCATCGGTGTTGGGTCGAGGTGCCCAGGGTCGAGGTGCCCCCGTTGTCGGTTGTAGTTCCGGGTCGAGGTGCCCACTACATCATCAGTTCGAGGGCGAGGTCGCTATGTCAGCGGTGTTGGGTCGAGGTGCCCTCTTTGTCGGGTGTAGTTCCGGGTCCAGGTGCCCAGGGTCGAGGTTCCCACTACATCATCAGTTCGAGGGTGAGGTCCCTATTGTCAGCGGTGTTGGGTCGAGGGCCCACTGCATCATCATCACAGTTCACATTTGGTGGTTCGGGAACAAAGCCCAGAGGTCGAGGCGCCTCGCCACCATATCCACTACATCATCAAATAACTCAAATCAACATGGCAAGTCAAGTGGCAGTTGGCGAGCCAGGTAAGTAAAAATGCATTGCACGTACTTTGATAGGATTGTCATTGTCACACACTGCACAAGTCCCATCAAAGTGGGGGAGACTGTAGGCATTGCATTTTTGCATATAAGTCCCAATGATGAGTCTCGCACGGAGACACTACCTTTTAAGTCACGGAAGTCGCGGGAAACGGACGTCGGAAGAGAAAAGTTGGAAATCAGTATTTTCGTTGGATTTAACTCGCTTGTTTCGCTTCGGGTTTGCTTGTTGGACCTCTATTTTAAAACACACCAAACCCATTAAATCACATCTCACAAACTAAATAATTAAAACATTTAAAACACATCTCACAAATTAAATTGAATTAAATTAATTAAAATTAAATTAAATAACTAAATTGAAATTAAATTTAATAGCTAATTAAAATCCATTAAAACTAAATCAAATTAAAATCCATTTAAACTAAATCAAAAAAAGTCCAATCCAATGATAACCAATTAAATTAAATTCACATTAAATTAACTAAATCTAATTAAAATTAAATAAATCACTCACCTAATTTAAATAATTTCTTGCCTTAAATAATTAAAATTAAACACACACATAAATTAATTGATTTCTTTCCTTTCAAATAAACCCATGCAGAAACCCTAACCCTACCCTCTCACTATATAAACAACAACAAACCCTAGACATCTTCCTCTCTCCTGACACTCCATCTATCTCTTCAGTCAAACACACACATTCACGGCAGTGCACAAAACACACAAGAAAATAACCCTCTCTCTCGACTCTCGGCACGACAAATCCGAAAAGAGAAAACCCTAAATCCCTCTCGCCATCTCTCTCTTTCCCCACGTTCACTAGGTTTGATCAAGAAGAGAAAACCCGGATCCAGACTCACGCTCTTCCTCTCTTTTTGCTCTCTAACCTCACGCACAAAAAACCCTAAAATACACAGCACACAAAACAACTCATTCACCTCTTTAGCCTCTCTTTTCTTTCCCCTCATCCTTCACATAGCTATCACACGTCAAGACCCATAACCAGATCTCCCTCTAAACCCACGACACTCACAAGAAAATAAACCTCAGCACCGACAACCCTTCATCATATTACACTCACGGGCCACTCTCTTCTCTCCACACTTGACTCCAACATGCACTGATACATCCACGATCAACACCTGCCTCTTCACGCCTAGCCTACCAACCTCAACTTCACACCATACCTGCCCTCTATACGCCAGCCACTCACAAAACTTCACGCTATAACGCCACCTTGCTCCACTAATCGAATTGCCTCAACCTTCAACAGCCCCTCAACCTTCACCAACACATTACAACCCCTCCAACTCACGCCATAAATAAATCCTCCTATTGCCGCATCTCCAAGCCCTTATCAACACCGCACTAACTCTCACTCAACAAATCACGTCCACGCCTAACCCTCTGCACAGCCTCTACGCCTCCAAATTCACTCACGCACCTACCCAACTCGACAAATCACGTCCCCACTCCTTCAACCACAAGCCACGCACTAGCACCGCACCCATAGCATAATCATACCGCCTCTTCACGTGAGCCATAGTCACGCTTAAGCCTCATCAATTGACTGCCCATTAAACACCTAAGCCATAGCAGCCACTTACGAAAAATATCAAACAAACAATTCACATAGCACACGTAAGCCACCTAGCCGTTGCCTCACAAATTGCTACCCTTCACGCCCTTGCTCACGCGCAGACCCACATACACACTCACTGCCGCAAATACCCTTGCAAATTCAGCCAACTCACTACCCAGAAACACACCCCAAAACAGTGACGAAAACTGCCCGAAACAGTCCCCAAAAATTGCACAACATAGTCTCCAAAAACTACCCAAAACAGTAACAAAAACTGCCACTGGAACCCTTCCAAAACTGCAGTCCAAACCAATCCAAATAACACCCAAAAACAGTCCCCCTAGACTACCCAACCAACTGCTGAATAAACTCCCCAAACTGTCCAGGTTACTACCGCAAAACAGCCCATATTTCCCTTCTAAAATCACCAAAAATTAGTACCAAACAGCCGCACCCCTCACTGCCTTTCACAGCCGCAAACTGCACCCACTGCACCACCCAAACTGCACGCAAATTACACTCACTGCACTGCCCAGTTTTACCGTATAAACAACCCCTGAAACAGCCCAAAATAGTCCAGAAATCGCCCAAAACACCCCCACAAACTGCCCTAAAACACCACTGAAAACTGCCACGAAAATACCCTAAAACAATCCCTAAATTGCCTTCAAACAGTGACCAGAAAATACCTGGAAAACAACAGCGAAACGGGGTGAAAATAGCAGCCCGAACAGCGAAACAGCGAGGAAAAACGTTGGATTAGTGAACCAGAAAAGTTGCTGAACATCAACCCTTCCGACGGCCGTGTAACGCGCTTTCGAGAGACGACAAAAGAGGTTAGACCTGAGGGCACCCTTGTATTTATTATCTTTCGTTTATCTTTATTTATTTTAAAGTATTATCGCATGAGAGTCGTTTGAGGCATGGTGTGATTGTTGGATGAGCGGAATATGTGTTCCATTTGGTGGTATATAGGATGGAAACCCGGACGTAAATTCCGTAGCCGAATCCGAATGGACGGTAGTGCTGTTTGTACTCGGGATAAAACGCCACGTACCACTTAAGAGACACGCATATCATCTCATCCAAACTTGTATTTGAGCATGCTATAGTTCGTAGGTTATTTATTTATTATTTAAAGCATGATTTAGTTTAGTTTATTATTTATTTTCAAAGCATGATTACGTTATTTTTAGGCATGATATTTTGTTTAGTTTATGATTATGTTTAAATAGTTATTTGTTTATTTTGGTTTAATGGCTCAATGTGCTCATTGTGTGATATTGTGTGTTTCCCGTTTAAAGACTTACTTTCAAGCATGCAAACTTAGATTAGGAGTTATTTTGATGAATACAAACTAGACTTAAGTTACCCTTGAGCATATACGTGAGTAGATTCGGTTTTTATTGCACAAATCATATCATCACAAGTGACATAAGTAAGGCACCATTCCGAACCCAACGGTTTGAGGTCTTCCCTTGTGAGGGGTGAGTGCGGCCTTAAATATTTATCCCGGTTCACACCGGGTGGCGACTCCATGTTATTTCGTACTCCCAACTAGGCCTGCGAGCCTAGAACAGCGTTGTCAGTTTCTGTGTCCTACAACCATCTATTAGGAATCTTCAGTGAGTCGTTTAGTGTTTATCAAATAAACACCTACATGACTATACGAGTCTCCCGAGACTCATGGTTCATTGGGATAAATCATCGGACCAAGTCACGATATACGACATGTACTGGTCTTAGTGGATTTTATTAACCGACCTGTGTTAGTAAATCTTGACCATGAACTTTATTTAAGGATATACAACTTATAGTGATGCTTCCCAATGTCAATTACAAACTACGTTGTAACTGCGCATTACGTTGTAAATCCTAGGGTCTTTGTCAAATATACATGTATCACTAAATCAGATTTAGTTTCAATCTAATCATAATTAGATATCTAATCGCAATTAGATCGAATATGTGTATAAAAGACAAGAGATGCTACTATTAAATAAGTAATATTATGGAAAATGGAATTGCTCGTATTCATGAATCGGACATAAATACGATCCGGATTGGCACTCCGAGCACTAACCCTAACAATTCATTGGGTGTGGACCGATGCACTCGTTAATAAAGTATGTATCAAGATAAGATCTGTCAGACTGTATGTGTACCATTAGAGGTTTAGGTATCCTTTTGTGTAACTCACGATTCTTAAGACTTTGGCCAAATCCGATCACCTAGGGTGGATCGCCTATATCAGAAATGGTGTTCTAATTAGTTGTAAAGAATCGTTGACATGTCGACATGAGATGTGCACCTCGGAAACTTGATGGTATAATCTTTATTTCCTAAGCACAAATCAGATAGCCTAAGATGAAGGGATTGTTAAACGTATGTGATAACCTCGACTTGTATAGTTCAGAAATATCGTTTGTGTTCGAATTCGGAGGTGGCTGAATTGCGTAAATAGAAGTTAGGCTTATATGACGAACGTGTCTTTTTTAAGAGAGTCCCACAATATGAAGTGTACTCGTTGAGCACTTGGGTAGCCGATAATTTTTTATAATAAATAATATTTTATATTATAAGCATTTGTATTATGTGCTACGTGGTGGAAGATACTGTGGTCGGTCAACTTTCGAATCCAACCGAGAGTTCTATTGTTAAGTTTATTTCAGTCATTTTTTTAGAATCTGATCTTACTCCATTTTCATTAATCATATTAAACATATCTTTGCAGTGAAAATAATATATCATCCGAGGAATCCATAAGAGTAATTGATTGTCGTTAGCTTGATCATTGGCACCAAAAGGTGAATCTTTCATTTCTATTTTAGTTTAAAATGAAAATAGGATAAAATCAGAACTGGTTTTCACAAATTGGAGGTCACTATTACATCCAAAATGATAAAAATAGTGGAATTGACTATTCACTAGTCCAAGTCCGACACATGGGCCGACTTGTAATTTTCTGAAACTTATAGGGTCAAACTGTAATTTTAGAAAATTCAAGAAGCTCAATGAAATTTACCAGTTATACTGAAGTAGCTACTGACGTGGAAAAAGTGGGACTGACATATTGATGAGACAATCATGTTGCAGTTGGTGTGCAGACACGTATCAGACACATGTCGATGATTTGGTAACTGACTGGTTAATGATGTTGCACTGATTGTGCACTTACATGGTGATGACTATATGTTGACCTGTGATGATGTGGCACTTACATGATAGATGACGTGTATCGTCTTCAACCTCTGGAGTGGGTGGAGCGTATTTTCTCCTCTCTGAAAGGCACGTGCAATGTCTTCCTGTCTTCGTTTGATCGTTGAAAAATACTGACGTGTTTGTCTCGACGTGAGAAAGCTAATTGTATGCTAAAAATTGATTTTTGAGAACTTTCCCGAAATTCAAATTTTTAAAACTGAATTTCGTTCTTCGGTTTTACGATCCCCAATGTGTAATTAAAGCTTATGACATCACTTGTTGTGATTCTCTAATTACTGAAGAGTGTTTGATGGGAAAATAATTGTTCTATTATTACTTGAATATATTACAAGAAATTACAAACTCTGCAAAAAAAACCTCACTAACTATATTCTCTAAGTTCTTTGACATGGACTCTAAATATTGGGGATGAATAAGCTCTAAAATGTGAGTTCCTTTTATAGCCATTTCAAGACTTATTAATTCAACAAAGAAATATTAGCACACCGAAAGTTAGGTTGTAGGTTTGCACCAAAAGTCAAAAGAGAAAATAAAGGTGATGATGGTTGTTGCACACAAAACATTGATAATGGTGGTGACAATAATGCAGAGGGCAGCTTGTAGTAATTCTTCGACTTGTCATAATAACATCTGCAAAGTTCATTGTAGTTGTTTTCTTCTTCATTATATCATGATGATATTCAACATATGTAGCAACGAAGATGACATAAGACCTTGAAAAGCACCAATAAAATCTCGAAACATTGCACCATAAAATATGTTGATGGTGGTTTTTCAGCCTCTAAGAAGTCAGAATCCCAATGAAGAGTAAAGTGAGTTTAAAATTTGACATATAAAAGCCCAAGGTGCTTGTGAGGATGAGAGGTCAAACAGAGGGGTCCGATCCCGAGGTGAAAAAAGGCAACTTGTGGCAGAACTAGAAGATAAGTTGGCAAATCGACCCGACCTTATAAGAAAGTATCAGACTGGGTAGCATGGAATGTTTTTGAAGATTGACCTGAGGGGTCAGATCCGGCCTGGTATTAGACTCTCAAAGCAGCCTCGGCATCGGAATCAGCATTCAGAGCCTCATGTCAGCCTCTGAAGTCAAGATTGACTCAGCAGATCAGACCCGATCGAGGAAATGAGAGGAAGTCAGACCAAGCACCATAAGTCTCAGCTAGGGGTGGGCAAAAAAACCGACCAACCGAACCAAACTGCAAACCGGACCGAATTTACGGTTTTTTTAATAACGGTTCGATTTTTGATTTGGATTGGCTCACCCCAAACGGTTAACGGTTCGGTTCAGGACCTAATCCGAACCACCGAACGGTTATAATTACAAAAATATAAATTTTTATAAAAAAATTTGTATTTTATTTTATTTTATTCTATGTTTTCTTTTTATTAGTATGTTAATACTTTTTTCTTAAATTTTTGTTAATATATTTATTTGTTATATATTTATTCTTTAATTTATTTATTTTATGGTAGCATCATTATTCTTGAAAGTAAGATGTTGGATTTGTCTCTTAATTAGAATGATGATAGCATCATTATTCGAGGTAATTTTTAAAAAATACAAGAATTAATTGTGCCTCATTTTTCAATCCTTTATGGAGTGCATATGTTCCATGGAGTCACAGCTTACACCCTAGCACTTCATACCATTTGTTGGATAAACTAGTTTTTTTTTTCTCACTTAAATGGATGAAATTTTATTTTAAATATAATAATCCGTAAACCGAACCGAACCAATCCGTGAACCGCTGGTTTAAAAAATTTTCAATCCGAACTAAACCGTTATTTAATGGTTTGGTTTGAAAGGTAAAAAATCTGAACCGTAAAATATGGTTTGGTTCGATTTTTAGCAAAAATCGAACCAAACGAACCGCGCCCACCCCTAGTCTCAGCACACCAACCCGACCTACTAGTAGATACAATGAAGGATGTTACTTATTCTGAAGGACTGACCCGATGATTTTGGTCGGAGGTTGCAACATTGTGTTCTTAGACAGACGACGTAAGCCCTAAACAGAAGTTTGGGTTCCCCAAGCATTGATGAGAATAGAAGTAGGTCAGCGGCTGATGGGACGGAGCAGGGCTGCAAGTTTATTTACTGACACAAGTTATCACGTGGATACAGGCTGACACTGTGGCATAGCGTGTAACAGTTACCAAAAATAGCATAATTTGATGAGATTTGAGTGGTTGAGAGCAACAGCGTCAGGTGGCAGTCTATGGCTGTGTCAAGCGACTGGGCTATTATTCGTAGGGTAATTGGGGAAAGAACCTAAGCAATAATGGCTTAGCAACATGGCTGACGTCACGAAGATAGCGTAGCCGTATAATTGACTTAGTATAAAAGAAGGTGAAAATTCTTTGTAAAAGATTGGCTAATTTGTTTATTCACTTGTAAAAGAGAGCAAAAAGTTTAGTGTAAGTAAGAGCTAGTAAGAGGTTGGTCAGGTGTGTAAATAAAAGATAATGAGGTCGGTACGACCCGAGGTAGTAATAAAAGCTTTCTTTTCCCTTGTGCCCATGGATGTAGGTTGGATCCATTTCACCGAACTACGTTAAATCCTTTGTTTATCTATGTGTATTCTATCTTTTGCCATGTTTGTATTAGGTTCCCAACAAACCAAATAAATTCACAGTTGAAGGAGGTTTGTTTGAGGAGTGATTTTTCCTGAATTATCCCTGGAACGAAAATTAGCTGTCAACAGTTAGAGCTGTTTGTAAGGAACAGAACAAGAAGCAGCAAACATGTCGAGGCGATGGCGGGAGACATGAACTATAGATCTTCAGTGGCCATGATGGATAGGTGGATGGAGAGAATGGATGAGAACTTACGGATAGAAAGAGAGGAAACTCGAGCCTTCTTAGAGGCCATGATGGAGAGAATTGAAAATTTGGAAGAAAAAATGAAAGGAGAACATACTCCGGTATGACTTAGTCGAATGAGGGAAGATGTTGCCGGTAGTAAGAGGTTGGCCGTCATAGAAATAAGCAAATGATTAAGAAAAGGAAGAGACTAGGACCAACCCAGTAAGAGCTCAAGATTACATGGGACACGACGTATACTGCCCTCAGTAGACCTTTGGCACAAATAGCTTGGGAGATAAAGGATAAGTGCCTTCTTACTAAACCCGACCAGAGGAAGTTCCAAATGAGAAGAGAAACAACATGGCTTATTGTATGCACCATAATACAAGGGGACATAGCACAGAGAATTGCAAGGACTTACAGAAGCAGATGGAGGACCTGGTGAGGAACGGCTACCTCAACGAGTATGTTGATCATGAGGTCATGAGGATGAGGCAGCGCCAGTAGCAATGTCACCAGGTCGGGTACCTATCGCTTGGAGCAGTTGGATTGTACCCGGCTCAAGAAGCCCTGAAATATTGATGGGATATTTTCAATAGAGCCTCTCTTAAAATGGGCAGTAAGATGGGCAGTAAATCCCCTGAATATGAATAAGACTTTCTCTGTCTTATATAAAAAATTATTTATCCATGTTTGTTTATTATTTAAGTGGGAAAAACATATTTAATATTCTTGAGAGATGCTCACGATCGGGATACGTGAATGGGTGTAAGGCATGTGGGAAAGACGCGAAACTTGTGGCACACCAATCCTCGGTGTCATTATCAAACCAATGGGCTGGAGCGTCAATACCTCATGACTTGTACTTTTGAGGAATTCAGAATGCATGAAGGGGTGTAGGGCATGTGGGAAAAGCGCGAACCCCCCACGGCACGCCAATCCCTGATGTCATCATCAAACCCCCGGGCTGGCGAGTCAATACCTCATGACTTGCACCTTTGAGGAGTTCAGAATGCATGAAGGGATGAAGGACATATGGGAAAAGTGAGAACCCCCGCGGCACGCCAATCTCTGGTGTCATCATCAAACCCTCGAGGCGGAGCGTCACTATCCAATGACTTGCATCTTTGGGGAGCTTAAGCGTAAAGACCTGCATGATGATTGACGCCTCGGGTATCCATAGCACGCTCGACGAAAGAGTCGGTGCGGCGCTTGGTGCCCCTTGGTAATCATCACATGCACGAATTGAAGACAATTGGGATACTACAGTATCATCGGAGGTACATAGCATGGTTACGGCTCATGGGCCTCTGTGGCATTTGTAGTCTCGGGTATGCCAAACACAGTGATGGAGAATGCCTCTGTGGCATTTGGCCAACCCATTTCGGATATGTAGGAGCATAGCACGGGGAAGGCCTAACATTGGGAGAGTCCTATGGCGTTGGCCACCCCTTCGATCCGTAGCTCGATTCGCCGTGACATATGGATTGTAAGATTAAGAATTATTGTGTTGGGTGGCATGGGGCATGACGCTTTTTCAGGTTCCCACGTTGTTTTTTTATGGGTTAGTACGAGGTATGTGCTAAGTCACCCTCATTTTATTTGTCTTGTTTTTTATCTTGATTTTATTTTTATTGGATGACTTGAAGTGGGACGCCATTTCTGGTCTCCATGGAGATTTCCAGAGGTTGAAAATCTTCCCTCATGGTTTAGTCTTGGAAAGAAGTTTGATGGCTCGGGTCTACTTTCGTACCGCCGAGGTCGTGGTAGTTTAATGGCTCAGGTCTGCTTTCGTACCGCCGAGGCTGTGGTAGTTTGATGTCTCAAATATGCTTTCGTATCGCCGAGGTCGTGGTAGTTTGATGGCTCAGATATTCTTTCATACCGTCAAGGCCGTGGTAGTTTTATGGCTCGGGTCTACTTTCGTACCGCCGAGGATGTGGTGATTTGATGGCTTGAGTATGCTTTCGTACCGCCAAGGCCGTAGTGATTTGCTAGTTCAGGGCTGGGTTACGTCCTACCGAGGTAATTTTCTTGTGTACTAGTGCAAGGATGGTTCATTCTCTTGCGACCAAGTGACTTAGATGGCTTGAGGTTGGTTTTTTCCCTCAAGACCTCTCTTTGTCAGATCGTTTTGGGGTCAGGTTATGTCCCACCGAAGTCTTATTATCTTCGTTGGCATGGGGTGGAGTTTCTCCCCTATGGCCGAGGGTTGATGACACAAGAAGAGAACATTCCATTGTGGCCGATATATTATTTTATTTTGCAGGTCTTTGCAGATCATCCTCTTCCGGGATCATAGTATGTCGAGAGCGTACATCAGCCTGAGGTGGAATAAGATAAGTTTTTCAAGTAGAGAAGCCAAAAAGATGGACCGAACAGAGTTAGTTCAAATCGACTTCTTCCGTCTGAGAAAGCCGTGTAAGAGATGACCGAGTATGAATCAGAATCAGAGGTTATGGATCTGGGTTGTGAACCCGATGTGGATTTCATGAGAAGCAATGAAGTTTGCAGTTGTGAAACCCATTATAAGGTGGGGCAGACTTATGATTCTAGGCTTGTTCAAGATTGAGCATCAGCATGAGAGGGAAATTGTTTCTTCAAAATTTTCCAAGTATTGGAAAGGTACCCCGAGACATTAAGTCGAAGCAATGTGAGGTGCCTATGAGAGTATCTGCCCGATGACATCAGATTAGTCTTTGGCTTCGTGCACCACCATCTTTTTTTTAGTTCCCGACATCAACTTACTTACTCATTGATTCCGAGAATTAGGGGACAAATTACTTACTTACTTATTTCTTTGCTTGTAAAAGAAATCAAAAAGCTTAGTGTAAGTAAGAGTTAGCAAGAGGTCGGTCAGGCGTGTAAACAAGAGATAAGGAAGTCGATACTGATGGGTTTCTACTATAGTCCCAAGATTGATTTAAGCATTTAAACATGTGAATACAACAAAGAAGTATGGCGGAATCATACTTACATTGATCAGCTTTTGCGATGCGAGGAACAACAAAAATTCTTCAAGCTTTTCCTCCAAGGTGCTCACGGCTTTGACCTCCTTTTTGTGCTCCATGATTTCTTCAAGCTCCAAGCTTTAAGTGTGCATTCCATGCCCATGGGTGGGTTTCCCTATCACATTTGGATGACTCCTAAAGTGTGCTAGCACTTGTGAAAATTTGCAACAAATCCTCACTTTGTCTTCTTCCAACTCTCGGCTTTGAGAAGCAATTTTGAGAGAATTTGGCCCTTGGCCGAATTGGAGAAGAGAAGAGAGAGAGAAGAAAATGTCAAGTGTGTTGGTTGTAATTGATTTCAAAAACAATTAAATGATATACCAAATTCAAAAAATGGTACATGGCATTTAAGCCTTCCAACCACCATCATCAATCAAAAGTGACTAGACATCACATCACTCAAAGTGACAAGACATCTATCAATTAAATGACTAATGATGTGACTTGTGGGCCACACTTGAATTCGAAATGCGAGTGGGCCCGTAAATACTCCCGAGCTCGGGTTCGCTAATTCCGAATTAATGAATTTTCCGTTGCAACGTAATTAAATCAAATTTAATTAAATAATTATGCCTAGCAAAATTACTATTCACATCGTTAACGAATTAATTCTATATTAACTCGTTCGCCCGAATTAAAATCCAATTTTAATTTCGCGTCGAAATCTAATTTCGTAAAATATATCGAATATATTATTTTATCGATTAATTCCAAATTAATCGTACTCTCTCTTTAAATAAAATTTTATCCCAGATAAAATATCTCTGTAATTAATCCCAGATTAATTTTCTCTCTCTTATAATTAATCCCAGATTAATAATGTGCGAGTCATACGTCATCGGTGAATCTTTGGGAAGCGACCCATGAGATCCTCGGATATGTTGGCAGTAAATCTGGTCGTCGGACTATCCGAACACGTACGTACCTAGTACTACGCTTTTACCGATTTACAAGACATGGTTGGCTTCTAGCAAAGCACCGTGCCTACCCAATTCTCCAGAAATATTCTTAAAGGAATATGTAATTTTTATCAGGCGTAGTAGACGTAGTATTGCGTATTGCGATCCAGCATCGGATGTCACGTGCTAGGTCTGGGGCTGGAATTGTGTCTGCCCCGTACGAAGCACATATCGGATCTCTGGTAACTAGTCTCTATAATCGGATAAGCATGACCTAGTCATATTATCCCGATAGCTGCAGCATATAAGAGCACCAGTTCCGTATCCTACGTGATCATCATCTCCACTATGACTGGAGTGATACTTCCATCTTGACATCACACCCAATACACTACGATTCTCAATATAACCAAAAAGAGGCGTACACAGAACCTGTTAAAGCCCTGGACGACCAAAACCAAAGTATATTGATTGTCGTATGTACTAGCGGTGCAAGTCTCAGGTTAAGACCAAATACACCTACCCTGATTCGGACTTCCATAGACACATAGTCATACTACCAAGGGAATTCCGAGGGGTCTATCCACAGCGAAGCTGTTTCCGTACCATCGGTAAACACAACCTCCTATTACACTTACATGAGTATCCAATACCCAAATATATGAGAACTATGCCGTTATGCTCCCACAACGACACAAATGTAATACTAGTCTTTTACGCATTATCGATGCCCAATCTCGATAATACTCCGACTATGGATATTTAATGATTAAACCTTCGTGGATTGATACTGTCTCATATCATCTCAATCCAGAACTAATCATAAGGACCTTTTATCATTATATATCTTGGTAATCTAATTACAAATGATAAAAGAGCAATTTCCTTTATCACATAGTTAATGTGTACAACAACACCATGATCTGTACTGATAGTGATGCTATGGGTCATAATTGTCCAACAATCTCCCACTTGGCCTATAGCCAATCACTCAAGTGTCCTACACCCAAACTATGTACGGTTCGCTCAAACTTCTGCTGAGAAAATGCTTTTGTCAGCGGATTTGCAGTGTTATCATCTGATGCGATTTATTAGATCATCACATCGCCACGATGTATGATCCGAACGAATCAGATGAATATTTGAAGTATATATCTGGATCGTTGATGAGACCATTAATTCTTTAGCCTGTACTGTAGCCTAGATCAACTGCTAACATAACTACTCCTAATCTGATTAGGATTATTATCAATCCAAAAGGTTTCTATTGCTGCCTCAGCTGCATCAATATTCCGCTTTTGTTGTTTATTCGGCAACATTATCTTGCTTGGAAGATTTTCAGCTCACTGTTCCGTTATTCAAACTATATAGTACCTTTATTACGACTTATAGTCGTTTTTATCGGTTAGGAAACTTGCAGCAGTGAACCCAGTCACTTCAAGTTCTCCTTCTCCATAGTATAAGAAAGTATCCTTAGTTCATCTAAGATACTTAAGAATGTTATAAACATCAATCCAGTGACTATCACTTGGATTGGCCTGATTGTGACTCCATATGCTCAAAGCATGTGAGACACCAGGTCGCGTACATTCATTTCAATGTACGAGTTCTCAGAGAGAGTGTCCAACTACTTTTAGATCTATCCCAGTAGATCTTTATTCCTAGAATAAAGGTTGTCTCTCCCAAGAATTCCACGAAGAATTTTTCATGAAAGCCAAGCTTTCACCGATTTTATTATGGGATTATCATTTCCAAGAAATGACATATCATCATTTTTAGGACAATCACTGTCAGTGCGTTCCCACTAACCTCCTTATATACACAAGAATCATTTTCATTTTGAATTAAATCATACACCATTATGATTACATCAAAACGATAATTCCAAGAACGCAATGCTTGCTTCAATCCATAAATGGATCAAATTAACTTGCAAACCTTGTTTGCTCGTTTTGGTACGACAAAACCGTCAGGATGTTGTAAACATCCTCCAAAAGGTTTCCGTTTAAGGAAAGCGATTTTGACATTCAGCTGCCATATTTCATAAATGAAACATGCAGCTTAGCAAGCATTATCCAAATGGATTTAACCATGGCAACGAGTAAAAGGTTTCGTTGTAATCGACACAATGTTGATAACGATACCTTTTCACTACAAGCCTAGCTTAGTACGTTGGTATGTTGTCATCCATGTATGTCTTCCTTGAAGACTTATATAGTACCAATAGGCACAATGTCTTCCGGTACATCAACCAGTGTCCAAACTTGGTTGGTTTACATGGAATCCATTTTGGACTTCATGTCACTTTGCCATAATAGGGAGTCGATACCTTGTATACTTCCTCATACGAAGTCAGTTTATGTTCCTCAATAAGATTGACATCTTTACGAGGTGAGATCAGAAACACATACCTACCCAGGTTGTTTTCTGACTCTCTCCGACTTACGCGGTTCTTATGTATTCGAAGATTATTGGTATAGTTTCATCATTGATGAACTATTTGTGTTACATTAAGGAATCAGTGCCTGGAAAAGTATTACTCTCGATTTTCATCGAGTTTTACTTTCCTCCCACTTACCACTGCATATAGGTATTCCTCTTAGGAAAACCGCATGGCGAGCAACAATTACATTGTTCTCTAGTGAGTTGTATAAGTACTATACTTTGGTTACCCTAGGATAACCCACAAATTAGGCACTTATCCGATTTGGGTTCTAGTTTGGTATCATCCAAACATATGCCCAGCATTCCCAAATGTTCAGGAATGAGAAAACCCAGTTTCTTTCATGTTTTATCTAATATGAAGTCTGTCTAACGGATTTTTATGGAACCTTATCAAAAATAAGTGTTGCAACTGTTAATGCGTATCCCTAGAAGGAAAATGGTAGCTCAGAACGACTCATGATTAACCTTACTATGTCCAACAAGGTTCTGTTTCTCTATGTTTCCGATCCGTGTTTCACAAGAAACACATAACCATAACGCGATGCCACATCCGTAAAGGTTTCGAAGTATTCATATCCACCTCTAGCCTAGCTAGACATGGGCCCATTTATGTCACTATGAACGAGGGCTAACAGATCGGTGGCATTTGCACTTTTACCAAGTAAAAAGTATTTCAGGCACTTTGCCTAATAAACTAGATTCGTAGACATTATTTGAATAGAATCAAATTCGTCCTAGTATCTACTCTTCGAAAGTGTGGATATACGAGTCTTGTTAATTGTGTCCCAGACAACAATGCCACAAATAAGTCTCATATGATTAAATCAGTTTGAGATATTTGTTTGTCCTGTTATATGTTTGAGATTTATTTATATTCAAAATATAAATACTGTTATTTACATCTAATGTGTTTATCTCAATATCATCTTTATAAAATAAAACACTTTAGTGTTCTAGAATATAAAGGTATACCCGCAACGGGTTAAACCCTGATATAGAGATAATGTTTCTAGTCAAACTAGTTACATTCTAACAGTTTCCTAATTTAAGTGCATACCCGAAGGGTAGTTCCTAAACTTAGGTTTCTACGGTTAAAACAGCGACTGTCGTCCGGTTTCCGACTCGCAGATAAATCTCAACTGAAGTCAGTATCCTGCTTATCAGCAGATTCTGCACACCAGTACATATATTTATGTACCACATCCAGTATCAAAATCCAATTTTAATACTAGTAGTGAACATGTTGATGACAAACATATTTGAAGTCGGAGCCTTGCCCGTCTTCAATTCCTTCATGTCTGCCTTGTCCATACGGCAGTCACGCTTACAGTGACCCCGTTTGCCACAGTTTTAGGTAGACATTTTGGGATATTTCCTATGTCTTCCCAGAAGATTATAATGATTTTGCCTTTGCCCCTTTTCCACACCCCAGAAGCCTTTGGCCAAGCCTTGGCCTTCTGGGATGTCGAAGTAAGATGCGTCTTGCACTTCTTGCCTTATTGCAATCTCTGGCTTTGTCTCCTTGAGTATAGCCATTAACTCTCCAAGAGTTTTCTAATGCAATTTGTACTTCTAAGATCTAAGGATAGATCTATGAAGATCCTTCAATTTCAATATCATACTATAAGGATCTAATCCTTAGTTCTGACTAAGAAATTAAGGAGTCTTTGCGGCAAGCATAACAGATTAAGCACTAAAGTTATCATCACATGAATATTCCAAATATCATGTTCTACTATCGGCTCAACTCCGGGCTTAGGCTCGAGACGTCACTCTATCAAATAAAGTAACTTCTCGGTCCCCAAGACTATCCTGAGATTTTATTCCCAATCTGAAAATTAAAGCCGTTTAAAAAACATTTTCTCCCATGATTATGTTCTAAACGCTAATCTTTCATTTATCTTGATTCCAATAGTCTAACTATCAAATCAACAATTTTTGGTACTATTTATTATAATGATTACTATAGTCTAACTATATAATCAACTATAATTTAATTGGTTTAAATTCAAATATATTGATTATTATAATCCAATTATATAATCAACTATAATTGAAGTAGTTGAGTACAGTTCAACTATTTTAATTAAAACAATGATATTAGTCCAACTAATATTTATTCGAGTAATGACGAAAAATGGAATGAGCGCGTATTGGCAGGTAACTAAACGAATTTGCAAATTTAATACTTGCCTCCCACTATTTTTCGGCGAGCCTCTAACCCTCTGTTGAGTACTCGGGAAACCTTGTTCCTAGTGGGCTAGGATCCCGTTAAATAACACACAATCTTGACTTTGCCCAACAAATTGTATGATAATTAACTAGGTAGATCTCTAAGATCAATTGGATCCATCCAATTCCTATATCCAGTAGGTGGACATCCAAGTCCGAAACATATATCTTATATATGCCAATATATCCAATATATTCCCTAACCTTTTTCCTCTGAATCAACTAAGCCTTGGCTTTGGCACAACAAACTTAATGATCCCAGTTAAGCGAGACCCATTAACCTTGGAAAGCTTCGTAATCGATGTCGATGGGTAAGAAGTGATCTTGACTTTGGCCAACAAATCACAACTTGGACAAGACACCGATATGGAACAAAGCCTTCATGATTCAAACACATCCGCGATAGACAAAGGTCTTGACTTTGGCCAACAAACCAGTGCCAATCTTGGATCTTGAGAATGAATCATTCAATGGAAGGAAAAACGCTTAATATATTGTGAGGGTTTTTCGTGTAATTGGCAACCAATTAATTATCTTTGTTAGGTCTCATCATCATACACCCTTAAACATGCATTCTAAAACATAATAAGGCGCATATAAATAAAATAATAATGATATGCGGATGGATACTCAACACATTTTGTTCCTAGAACAAATCTCTCCATTTCCTCCCTCTCGCTAGCACAAATATTACTTCTACTCAATTACATAACACTTCTAAAGAAACCTCATTTACATTAAGGGGAATAGGTGAGAAGAGAAATACAAAGAGTCAATAGGTAATAGGCTGGACAAGCAGGTCCAATTTAATAAATTCTAAATTTATTACAACAATTTCCAAAATTGCCATCACTGATCTAATATCCATCCGATATACATTATTCATACATCGCATCCATGTATTCACACAAAGCATGTTATCAATCAATCTAATCCAATTAATTAATCTGAAATTAATGACCATCCAATTTTCAAACAACGATTTGATTTTGCGCGAGTCAAACTCGTTTTGCGAATAAGTACTCAAAGTACGAATTCTTGAATTATATTAAACTACAATATTAAATCCAATTTAATTTGTATTTAATACTAATTCTATATTTAATTCTAAATTAAATAATTACACTTTTTTAATGTGCCTTTACGACTTAGATTCCAAATCTAATCGTTACGGGTCTCAAAGCCCAATTAACATCCAATGTCAATTTAATTAAAGTCCAATGGGCTTTCAATTAATTTCTAAAGGCTTGACTTTGGTCAACATGGGTCAAACCCAAATACCAAAGGCCACTTAAGGAATCACCCTTATTTGCCATGAAACCAATTTAGGCCCATTAGGCCCAATTAAAATTAAAGGTCCATTTAGTTATATTTGGACTTTATGGATATGGTTTTGGGACCAATTGGATCCAACCAATTAGCCTAAACCAAACTTGGCCCAACCAAGCCCATTAGCCCAAATACAACTTTACAAGCCAATTCCAAATTTGGCCCAATTAATTAAATTACAAAATTCCAACTTCATAATTAAATTAATCTAAAGTGTATAGCCATAATTAATTACTCAAATTAATATTTCCAAAACACCAATTTACACAATTAATTATGCTTATCATCATCAACACATGTCCAACATCATTGAATAAAAAATCAATCATTTTCCATGCTATCATTCACGGCAATTAGGGAAATTTTTGTCAGATTCCGAATTCAATCCAATTAAATCCTAAATCAACATTTCCCAAGTGATTTCAACTCATCCAATGATCAAAAATCAAAATTACCATGACATTAGGGTAAGTCCAACTTTCGGCCAAGCCTCAAATTTGGGGAAAAATTCATCCAATTCAATTTTCATCAAATTGATCATGCATAAAACTATGTTATCATCATTCAAGCATATTCAAACAATCAATTTCATTCAAACATGCTCAAATCAATTTTACCCAATTTTTACCCTAAATATTTTTCATGCTTAAACAAGGCTCAAGATACCATTGATGGGTTTCTACTATAGTCCCAAGATCGATTTAAGCATTTAAACATGTGAATACAACAAAGAAGTATGACAGAATCATACTTACATTGATCAGCTTTTGAGATGCGAGGAACAACAAAAAATCTTCAAGCTTTTCCTCCAAGGTTCTCACGGCTTTGACCTCCTTTTTGTGCTCCATGATTTCTTCAAGCTCCAAGCTTTAAGTGTGCATTCCATGCCCATGGGTGGGTTTCCCTATCAGCTTTGGATGACTCCTAAAGTGTGCTAGCACTTGTGAAATTTTGCAACAAATCCTCACTTTGCCTTCTTCCAACTCTCGGCTTTGAGAAGCAATTTTGAGAGAATTTGGCCCTTGGCCGAATTGAAGAAGAGAAGAGAGAGAGAAGAAAATGTCAAGTGTGTTGGTTGTAATTGATTTCAAAAACAATTAAATGATATACCAAATTCAAAAAATAGTACATAACATTTAAGCCTTCCAACCACCACCATCAATCAAAAGTGACTAGACATCACATCACTCAAAGTGACAAGACATCTATCAATTAAATGACTAATGATGTGACGCTTGATGTGACTTGTGAGCCGCACTTGAATTCGAAATGCGAATGGGCCTGCAAACACTTCCGGGCTCGGGTTCGCTAATTCCGAATTAACGAATTTCCGTTGCGACGTAATTAAATCAAATTTAATTAAATAATTATGCCTAGCAAAATTACTATTCACGTCGCTAACGAATTAATTCTAAATTAACTCGTTCACCCGAATTAAAATCCAATTTAAATTCCGCGCCGAAATCTAATTTCGTATAATATATCGAATATATTATTTTATCGATTAATTCCAAATTAATCGTTCTCTCTCTTTAAATAAAATTTTATCCCAGATAAAATATCTCTGTAATTAATCCCAGATTAATTTTCTCTCTCTTATAATTAATCCCAGATTAATAATGTGCGAGTCATACGTCATCGGTGAATCTTCGGGAAGCGACCCATGAGATCCCCGGATATGTTGGTAGTAAATCTGGTCGTCGGACTATCCGAACAAGTACGTACCTAGTACTACGCTTTTACCGATTTACAAGACATGGTTGGCTTCTAGCAAAGCACCGTGCCTACCCAATTCTCCAGAAATATTCTTAAAGGAATATGTAATCTTTATCAGGCGTAGTATACGTAGTATTGCGTATTGCGATCCAGCATCAGATGTCACGTGCTAGGCCTGGGGCTAGAATTATGTCTGCCCCGTACGAAGCACATATCGGATCTCTGGTAACTAGTCTCTATAATCGGATAAGCATGACCTAGTCATATTATCCCGATAGCTGCAACATATAAGAGCACCAGTTCCGTATCCTACGTGATCATCATCTCCACTATGACTGTAGTGATACTTCCATCTTGACATCACACCCAATACACTACGATTCTCAATATACCCAGAAGAGGCGTACACAAAACCTATTAAAGCCCTGGACGACCAAAACCAAAGTATATTGATTGTCTCAAGTACTAGCGGTGCAAGTCTCAGGTTAAGACCAAATACACCTACCCTGATTCGGACTTCCATAGACACATAGTCATACTACCAATGGAATTCCGAGGGGTCTATCCAGAGCGAAGCTGTTTCCGTACCATCGGTAAACACAACCTCCTATTACACTTCCATGAGTATCCAATACCCAAATATATGAGAACTATGCCGTTATGCTCCCACAACGCGCACAAGTGTAATAGTAGTCTTTTACGCATTATCGATGTCCAATCTCGATAATACTCCGACTAGAGATATTTAATGATTAAACCTTCGTGGATTGATACTGTCTCATATCATCTCAATCCAGAACTAATCATACGCTTGATGTGACTTGTGAGCCGCACTTGAATTCGAAATGCGAGTGGGCCTGCAAACACTTCCGGGCTCGGGTTCGCTAATTCCGAATTAACGAATTTCCGTTGCGACGTAATTAAATCAAATTTAATTAAATAATTATGCCTAGCAAAATTACTATTCACGTCGCTAACGAATTAATTCTAAATTAACTCGTTCACCCGAATTAAAATCCAATTTAAATTCAGCGCCGAAATCTAATTTCGTATAATATATCGAATATATTATTTTATCGATTAATTCCAAATTAATCGTTCTCTCTCTTTAAATAAAATTTTATCCCAGATAAAATATCTCTGTAATTAATCCCAGATTAATTTTCTCTCTCTTATAATTAATCCCAGATTAATAATGTGCGAGTCATACGTCATCGGTGAATCTTCGGGAAGCGACCCATGAGATCCCCGGATATGTTGGTAGTAAATCCGGTCGTCGGACTATCCGAACAAGTACGTACCTAGTACTACGCTTTTACCGATTTACAAGACATGGTTGGCTTCTAGCAAAGCACCGTGCCTACCCAATTCTCCAGAAATATTCTTAAAGGAATATGTAATCTTTATCAGGCGTAGTATACGTAGTATTGCGTATTGCGATCCAGCATCAGATGTCACGTGCTAGGCCTGGGGCTAGAATTATGTCTGCCCCGTACGAAGCACATATCGGATCTCTGGTAACTAGTCTCTATAATCGGATAAGCATGACCTAGTCATATTATCCCGATAGCTGCAACATATAAGAGCACCAGTTCCGTATCCTACGTGATCATCATCTCCACTATGACTGTAGTGATACTTCCATCTTGACATCACACCCAATACACTACGATTCTCAATATACCCAGAAGAGGCGTACACAAAACCTATTAAAGCCCTGGACGACCAAAACCAAAGTATATTGATTGTCTCAAGTACTAGCGGTGCAAGTCTCAGGTTAAGACCAAATACACCTACCCTGATTCGGACTTCCATAGACACATAGTCATACTACCAATGGAATTCCGAGGGGTCTATCCAGAGCGAAGCTGTTTCCGTACCATCGGTAAACACAACCTCCTATTACACTTCCATGAGTATCCAATACCCAAATATATGAGAACTATGCCGTTATGCTCCCACAACGTGCACAAGTGTAATAGTAGTCTTTTACGCATTATCGATGTCCAATCTCGATAATACTCCGACTAGAGATATTTAATGATTAAACCTTCGTGGATTGATACTGTCTCATATCATCTCAATCCAGAACTAATCAATAGGACCTTTTATCATTTATATATCTTGGTAATCTAATTACAAATGATAAAAAAACAATTTCCTTTGTCACATAGTTAATTTGTACAACAACACCATGATCTGTACAAATAGTGATGCTATAGGTCATAATTGTCCAACAGGTACAACCCGAGGTAGTAATAAAATCTTTCTTTTCCCTTGTGCCGCTGGACGTAGGTTGGATCTATTCCGCCGAACCACGTTAAATCTTTTGTTTATCTGTGTGTATTCTATCTTTTGCCAAGTTTGCATTTGATTCCCAGTAAACTAAACAAATTCACAATTTAGAGAGATTTATTCGAGCAGTGAATTTTCCTGAATTATCTCTGAAATGAAAATTAGCCGTCAACTAAATGAAATATAAAGATTTTTTTAGCTGCATCATCCGTATTAGGGCGAATGCCACAAAATTATATGAATTTTTAGAAGAGCACCGAAGAGGCTTGTGTAAGTTTAAAAGCATTACAAATATTGCACAATATTTTTTATTTTTTTTAAAAGAACAATATTACAAAAATTTAAATGGCCTCAAAAGGCGCGAGAATAATATTTTATTTTTTAAATGGATGATGAGTGGTTAAAATTAGTTATATAAACTCATCAATGGCAAATTCGTCAATAATAAAATTATATAAAAATCGCTTTGATTCCTCCCGTCACGACACGTAGACAATCAAATTTTAACCAAACCACCAATCATACAAAAGCAATCAAATCTGTACCGTTCCATAACTCTTAATCTAACGGTTCTAAATTCCAATCCGTGTAGTTCACTCCTTTTTGTCAGTTCCTCCCATACCCTCACGTAAGTCTCTCCAATTCAGAGACTCATTTAAACACGCCAAGCCTCCACCTCTCTCTCTCTCTCATACTATTTTTATATTTATAATTCTCTTCATTTAGAGCTTCGTTTTAAGATGGCCGGTCGGGGCAAGACTCTCGGATCCGGGGCAGCGAAAAAGGCCACCTCACGTAGTAGCAAAGCCGGGCTTCAGTTCCCAGTCGGTCGTATTGCAAGGTTCCTCAAAGCCGGTAAATACGCTGAGCGGGTCGGTGCTGGGGCTCCGGTTTACCTCGCCGCCGTCCTTGAATATCTCGCCGCTGAGGTATTCTCTCTCTCTCACTATCTGTACATCTCTGTTGTAGCATAATTGGTTTTTTTCTTCAATTCCTTTGCCCGTTGGTTGGTTTTCGATATTTTTTCAGCTTGTATGTCTGAGATTTAATCTGTTTATGGATTGTAGTTCTAATTTTATATCTGGAAGTTCTAATGTGAAATTAGGGTTTCTGTGGATCTGCATACAATGTTTAATTTATTGAAGTTTTGAGTTTTTGTTATTGGTTTGCCTTATTATCTGTGAAATTAGGATTTTTGTGGATCTTGGTATGATGATTTGTTATGTTGTTATTATCTTTCAGTTGAGACTTTCTATAATTAGAATATTTTTTTTTTTCGATCAGATTCCTCTGCTTTAATGTGAATTTTAAGTTTTCTATTTTGATATCTGTGTAATAGATCATGCAATGGCAGAAAAAATACTAGGGTTTAGAATAGCAAATTGTCAGCCAAAGTTTCAGTATTTAATGGTATTTGCTAAAATTAGACGTTTGTAATTTTTGATTTCATTGTTGGGTTATTAGATTGAAATAGGGTTTGAATGGCTCTGTGTCCAGAGTGTTTATTTATTTATTTAATTTTTTTTTTTAAATAATCAATTTCAAATTTTTTTTTTTATTTTTTTTTATTTTTTATCTTTCCTTGTGAAACTTAAAGGTTCTAAGGATCTGGGTACCATTTTTTTGAATTGCAGTTTAAAAAATTATCTGAAATTTCATATGATATTGGTGTCATTGATTCATTAACAACACAAAAATTGAAGGGTTTTGAGCACTTGTTAATGAATGTTTCAGACTTCTAATCTTTGCTTGTTTGTACTTCAGGTTTTGGAATTAGCTGGAAATGCAGCTAGAGACAACAAGAAATCTCGCATTGTCCCACGCCACATCCAGCTGGCTGTCAGGAATGATGAGGAGCTCAGCAAGCTTCTTGGAGATGTTACCATTGCTAATGGTGGTGTCATGCCCAACATCCACAATCTTCTTCTTCCCAAGAAAACTGGAACCTCAGGGTTCAAGGCAGCTGATGATGACAGTTAGTTCATTTGAAGCTTCAAATGAACTGAAATTCAAATCAACACTTTTGTGTTAATTGTGTTCTTTGCCAATGCCTTTTTAGTGTTTGTTTAGTTAGTTTATGGTGATTTTTTTTTTGGGAGATTGATGATTAGGTTTAGGTTTGTGCTTGTAGTTCTGAGTAGTGTTGTAGGATCTGGAGTAGTTCTGTTTTGTATATTCATCCATCTCTGAGTCTCTTAATAGAAGAATTGTTGTTAATTTCTCTTCTTTTTACTGATTTTGTGCAATTATTAAAACAAAACTATGATTACAATTAGCTTTGATGAACAAAAATTTGAGCATCATATCTGTAAAGAAACGGGAAACGGATACCCAATTATCTTATATATTGTCATGATAATATTTTCGTTCTTATAGTTTTAAAAAAAAAAAATGTAAGTTTTAGTTTTTGCCATTAAACGTTTTTGTTAATTTTCATCAAGTTGTAAGGATAAGTGTTAATATGATAATATATAAATTGTTGAATATCATTTTCTCATAAAAAAAATGTTCAACAATTTTTTATTGTCAAACGATTATTGGTATGGAATTTCGATCTAAGTTTGTTTTAAAAGTAATGCTATTTAGTTAAATTTAAATATTTAAATAATTTATTATAATTTATATTGAGAGTTACTAGTGTTTGGGCTGATAATCTGGGTTTTTTTGTGAAATTTCAGAGGAATTAATTATTTAGCAGGCTGTAAAATCTTGGGTCCTTTGACATCCAAAACTCTGATAAATTTATAAGGCGGCAGCAGATCAACTGATGAGTCGTCCAAATGAAGGCATCATATTTATAATCCCCACTGTAATCGACGGTCAAAGATGCAAAACATTTTACAGAAGGGTATTTCAGGCACTTCCTAGTAAATTTTGGCATATTTTTTTTTTATTTTTATTTTTATTTCTCTTTGTTTTTTGAATCATGCTCGGGAGAACATGAGTTCGAATCCATGCATATATAGAAATTCAATTTTTATTATTTAGGAATTGATTTCTCTCCATATATGAATTGAGGTAGATATCTCGTCTTTAAATAGACGTAGGGTTGTAAGTGTACTATAAATGATATGTATTTACTATCCAAATTTCAGATTATATATCAAGTAAATTTATCCAAGTCAATTTCACTGTCATGCTCCCCAAATCCAGTATTTCTTGCAGCTCAAAATCCAGTCAGCACACCTGCGAGTGCGAGCTGTCGATCAACTTCAAGACACACTACCAGCACAACGAAATAGGTACAGATTCGTATATAAAACCTTTTGCTTTACAAATTAATTTGACAATAAATTAGTGGAGTAGTGTCTAATTCTCTGCCTTTAGAAGTTTGCACCCTAGATTTATCAAGTGATTCATAGTTGATTAAGCGTAATTTTTTATTTTTATTTTTATTTTTGTGATTTTGTGAGCTCACCAGTGATTCCATAGTCCATTTATTTTCAATCACCAGTGCAATTCTATAATTGAGTTGAACTGAAATGAGTTAATGGAAAATTTGGAAATATATCAAGAAATTGAAGAGTTGGAAGAAGTAGAGGACAACGATTTAGTTTGAAGATATGGAATGAGCCAACGTTCACAATGAAATGTTCTCATACTACAAAGCATATAAACATGAGGGGCTTTCAGTGAATCGGGGACTGACGGACTTTTAAGATATGTGACATTTACTTGTAGGCGCGAATGTTTTGAGACTGAAATTTAATGTGAAAAATGATTGTAATATAAAAATTAATAGATTTCTAAATGACGAAGGAAAATGGGTTGTTCGTGTTGTAGATCTTGAACACAACTATGGAGTGAGTCCAAACAAGACTAACTATTTTCCATCCAACCGCAACATTAGTGGAAATGTTAAAAAAAAATGACTTAAAATAAATGATCGTGCATGAATTAGAGTTGCTCAAAACTATTATTCCATTGTTGTTCAAGTTAGTGGGCATGATAATGTCTCGTTCTTAGAAATAAATTGTAAAATTCTTATTGATAAAATAAGATCGCGATTTGGAGATGGAGATGCTCTAGTCATATAAATATTCTTTTTTTTTTGAAAATGTAAGTAGGGGTAGGCAAATTAATCGGTTCGGTTCAGTTTCTGATTTATGTTCGGTTTATGTTTGTATTAAACCAATCGGTTTAATTCAAATCGTGAACCGGACCGTGAACCGATCGATTTGTAAAATCATGAACTGAACCGATCAGATCGATTTGGGGAGTTAATGTTTGGAGTGTCAATCCGAATAATGTATTGTACATTTTATTATTAATTAATAAAATAATTATATTTTCGTTTCATACCTTATTAATGATATTATCATTATGCATATTAGATTAATGTATAAATATGTTAAGAATGACATCGATCTTAGAATAGTCTTGTAGTAATATTGGACACTAGGTGGTCCGACATTGGGACAAATATTACTATTATAACCTATTCTTAAAGTAAATATTCATAGTCGTTGGTTTTGGAATACGGTTGAATTCCTATACCCTATAATACTAGCACATGTCGTATATTGGAATCGGAGTTTCAATGGTTTAAACCCGATGCACCATGAGCTTTGGAAGCACGTATAGATGTGTGGGCTTTGGTTGGACCAAATATTGAATGACTCACATGTGATTCATAATAGTTGGAAGTACACACCACCGTCAATAGGAATCTCCTCGAGTCGGGTAGAATATGTGATAATTTGACTATATGATATCACTGATTTTGCCTGAGATCATCCACACTTTGATATCATGTATGTCAGAAACCTTTCATGGTCTGACCTCTAGATGTTCGTTAGGTGTGGACCGATGCACTCGTTAATCAAGTGTGAATCAAGATAGAATCTGTCGACCCCGTATGTGTACCATAAGAGGTTCACGATTCTTAAAGCTTTGGCCAAAGTCGATCACCTAGGGTGGATCGCATCAATTGTAAAGATCGTGGACATGTTGACATGAGATGTGCGCCTCGGAAACTTGACGGTGTATTATATGTTTCCTAAGCATAACTCAGATAGCCTATGACGGAGGGATTGTTAAACATATGTGATGACCTCGACCTGTATAGTTCAGAAAAGTCATTCGTGTTCTTCGCGAATTGAGGTGGCTGAATTGCGTTCATATTAGCTAGGCTTATATGACGAACGTGTCTGAACTTAGAGAGTCTCAATATGAACTGTACTCGTTGAGCACTTGAGTAGTCGATTATTTTTTATAAAAGATAATATTTGATATTATAATTATCAAGTAAGATAGTCAAGTGTTATTGGATAACATTGATTATTTACTTTGACCTAATTGGATTTATTGGATTAATTCAATATTTACACAAGGGTTTTGTCGTAATTTCATAATTATCTCTACCATTTGAGGATATTATGGTAATTGCAAGTATGTAATTATAGGTATTTTTGACTTGATTTAATTGGATTAAATCAAAGTGAAAGACATGTAACTAATCCATTAATTAAGTTTTGTCTTGATTTAATTGGATTAAATCAAAGTGGTAGACAAAGATGATTAGTCACACCTAATTATACACTTTTGAAAAAATTAGATTAAGCCCAAATTGATTAGAACATTTATTAATTATAAATTGCCTATGTTTTGCCATAAATAACAAGCTTTAGGAAGATTTTAATTAAACTTAAGAAAGCTAAATACAAGCAATTCTCTATAGAAGTGTTTAGAAAAGATTTGTGAGGTCTCTACAACATTTCATCTAGGAGAAATCAAGATTGGATCTTGGAGTGAAGCTTGCTAGCATTGGAATCAAGATTGGATCTTGGAGTCAAGCTTGCAAACGTTGGAAGTTTTCCAACTATTTGAACAAAGAGAATGAGATTGGATCTTTGCATCAAGCTTACTAGGTAAGTTTGAACTCTCTTAAGCTATGTTCTTCATTAGTGAGTTTTCATTAGTGAGACATATAGTGATGAATTATGTATTGGATGCATGATTACATAGCTTAAAGTTTAAATAAGGCTAATAAATTGTGTTAGGATGCTTTGGAAGTATAAACACAATATGCTTGTTCATTAGGTCAAATATGTTCATGTTGGACATGGAATAATTAATAAGAGTTTGGAACTCTAGATTAAAGCTTAGAGTTATGGTTATCATTCTAGAATCACTTGACCACCTTTGGATAAACTAGAATTATTCATGAGATATTTTGTAGTGGGATTCTAAATTGGTTTGTGTTTTGATTCAAACAAATGCATATATGTATTTAGAATACATTTATGTTAGTTGTATAACATGTGTTGCGTTGGTTTTGATGTTAAAACCTTTGTTTTAAGGTGTATTGAAATGCTATGAGAAAATTGGAAGTGTTTAAGATTGATTTGAAGGTTGAAATTGCTCAATACCTAGGGAAGAATTGCGACCCTGACCTTCTAACGTCGCGACACTGAGCATAAGACCTAGGAGCGTCGCGACTCTGAGATGTTCACCTCTCGCAGTTGTTCTCGCACTTTGGAGCGTCTCGACTCCCAAGGCTCCGCGTCGCGACTCCGACGACTGATGAACACTATAACTTCATTTTCTTCGTTTAAGAGTTTCCAGACTCCGATTTGGTCCCCGTTTTTTCCTACAAACTCGTATCGGAATGTAGTTTTCATTACAATATTTTAAAATATATCTATCCCTGATATATTTAGGTTAGACCCACTTCTGTTGCGCGGGATACCGATCCGACCTTATGGGTTCTACAATTGTCCCAACAGAATGGTATCAGTAGCAATGCTTAACCACACAACACATGTTGTATGTTTGACATGTCTTTGATGTTGGGGTTGGTTCTCAGAGTGCCAATCTGCATCGTATTTATGTCTGATTAATGAATACGATCAATTTCTTTTTCCATAATATTACTAATTTATGGTTGCACCTCTTGTTTTTATATATATATTCGATCTGATTACGATTAGATTGAAACTAAATATGGTATAGTGATATGTATATATTCGACAAAGGCCCGATAATATATAATACAGTACACAGTTACAAAGGTAGTTTGTAATTGACATTGGGAAGTGTCACTGCTGAATGTATATTATCAAATATAGTTTCTGGTCAAGATTTACTAACACGGGTCGGTTAGTCAAATCCGTTTAGACCAATACAAGTCGTATATTGAGACTTGGTTCGATGGTTTATCCCAATGAACCATGAGTCTAGGGAGACTCGTATGGACGTGTAGGTGTTTATAGTGGATAAACACTGAACGACTCACCGAAAATTCTTAATGGATGGTACACCAACGTCAATAAGAATCTTCTCGGGTTGAGTAGCATATTGGTCCTTCGACTTGAGATACCACTGTGGATGTATGAGACATTTTCCACACTTAGATGGCAGTCACATCACCGATCTAATTAGATCAGACCTCCGTCTGTTCGTTGGGTGTGGACCGTTCCTCAGGATATCCTGTGTGTATCAAGAAAAGATCCGTCAGTTCTGTGTACAGAGCATAGGTAGTCCATAAATGATTAGCAATCTGTTAAATCTATGGCCACAGTATACTTCGGAAGTAAGTTCCGAATGTTATTTAGAGATTGCTAATAGATACGTCGACGAGATTATACCTATAGATATTTGACGTTTATATCTATAGCTCTGGGATAATCCGGATATCTGTGACGGAGGAATTATACGTATGCAATGACCTCGACCTGTATGATTCAACTAGTTTATCCGTGGTCGTCATAATTTACGGGTGGGTAAATTATGGACACGAAATTGGATTTTGTGACGGATATACCTGAATCTAGAGAGTCTCACTAATGAAATATACTCGTAGAGCACTAGGGCAACATTTATAAATAATACTGATTATTTATAAGTCGTTTAAATGTTAAACAAAAAATACATGTGTTGGGATCTAATAGTCATTTTCTAATTTTTGTGTATTTGCATTTAATGTTAGATTTTATGAAATACACATTAATTAATTGTCAAATTGAGATATTTGACTAATATCATAAATATATATGTATTTGATATTTAATGTAAATATAATACATATATTTAATATATTTGTATTTAAATAATTATTTAATTATTTAATTGTTAAATAATTAAATTAATTAAAAATATAAATATCCTAAGTTTGTGATATTTTTGGAAATGCTTTAGTTGTCATTGTTGACTTGTTTGGAATCATTAAAGTGTAATGATAAAAAGCAAATGCAAGTTGATATTTTTATTTAATTTGCATACCATTTGGCCAAGGGCTATTTGGGGCAAGTATAAATTGTTTTGTTTCAATTTTAGGGTTTAACAAGTTCATTTGACATAAAACAAACACAAAAGTAGTTGAGAGAAAAGCTTGAAGGCTAAAGGAAGATGGCTTGGAAAATCATGGTTTTGTAAGTTTTTCTTCAAAGTCTTCAACATGAAAATTATTTCTAACATGCTTAGCATCATTTTGTGTTGTTTTGGTGTTGCATCTCTTCTTATAGTTTGTGTTTATTTTGGTTGTGAACTTTGATGAAAGATTGATGCATGTAAGTAAGCTTGAAATGGTTTCAAAGCTTTACTTTTGATTTTTGGAAAATCAAGTTTCCATTCTAGAGTTGGTAAGCCACTCCTTGGTGACCTAGAATTGTTCTAGAGTTGTTTCAAAGTGGTGAGGCTAGATTGGTGAAGTATTGAATGGATTAAAGTGTTGGATTTTAAAGATTTGGTAAAATTGGACAATTTGATGAAATTGAAAAATTAGAGTTCTTAACCCACTCCAAATTTGGGGCTTTTCATATATGTGATGCATTTTGGTATGTATATGGTGCATGTAAATTTTTGGATTGATTGGATTTGATTTTGACATGTTTTGAACTAAATGGACCAAATTGTAATTAATTGAAAATTTTGGGTGGCTCACGGTATTGGACTAAAATTTGGGGATTTGTTGCAAATCTGATTTTGATGTATTTGATATGTTGAAAATCATATTAGAAGTGATTTAGAATCATCCAAAATTGTTTTTGACAATTTTAGGACTAAAATGATAAATTTGCAAAGTTATGGGGTAATTCGGTAATTACCAAGAAATTAGATTTCTTGTGTAATTTTTCAGAATTTGACAATTGGGTAATTAAATAAATAATTTTATTTAATTGATCCAAAAAAAAAATTTGAAATCGGAAAATTTTGATTTTCCGCGATTCCGCTGCATTACTGCGTTTCCGCCATAAAACCCCATCAAAATGGTATCAGAGCAAGTCTGATGCTTGGCCCCTTGATATGATTATGCCTTTTAAATTCAATGTTTAATTTATTCTTTACTTGTTGCATGCATGCATTTATTTAATTTGATTAAATAAATTAAAAGAATCTTTTGCGGAAAATCCCTAAATAATAAGGTTTTATGTAATTTATGTATTTGATGCATATTACATGATCCGTCTTGTCAATACGGTTTATGAATATTTTTCCGTGACTACATTTGAGACCGTGCCTCTGCTGTGAGGGTGTAGCCGATAGAGATTTATTTATACCGGATGTATGTCAGATACTAGATAAATTCAAGCGAAAGCGCAATCCTGAACGTGCCATAGCTGTCAGGGTTACGCAGTAGCTTGAGTTTATCATTGACGAGTTTAACCTTGGTACGTCTCCTTGTGGGCCTGCATGAGAAACGACCAGGACCGGAAACCCAGGAGTCACTAGTGAGTGATTGACAAATGAGTTGTCTACCTGATGAATATACGTAGGCGAGACCGTGCCTCTGCTGTGAGTCGAAATATATTCATGGGGTCCACTTCCCATTATGGAATTCGATTTAATTATTGAATTCTCTTTTTCCGTTGGGGATTACGGTATTACGTAAAATAATGGGAGGCACTGCTAAGTTTAAAAATTCCATAACTTAGGCAGTGTGTATTATTATGACCAGATCCGATATCTGGAACGACAGGACATTGTGATTGATGAACGACTACGCCGTAATTTGATTCAATCTTCTTTGTTTGAAACTTATGTTGGCTTTGTACTAAACTTCCATATGAACTCAATGCAAGCCAGCTATGAAGAACTTCATAATATGTTACGCACGACGGAGCATGATATGAGGAAAGATAACCTCACTTTGTACCTCTATGGTGGAGCTGGCTCTTCAAGAACTTCTGGGAAGCCAAAGAAAATCAAAATGGGGAAGAACAATATATCAAAGAAAAACTCCAAGAAGCGCAAAGGTGCAAAACCGCAAGTAGCTCGTGATCAATGTCTACAATACAAGAAGTCTGGACACTGGAATAAAGACTGTCTAGAACTGAAAGGAAAAGCAGGACCCTCAGGTACGCTTTGTATTTTTTCCATTATTGACATCTCATTAGCCTTATATGCAAATAGTGGATGTGTGTTAGATATTGGCAGTCCTATTCATATTTGCAACTCCATGCAGGTCATGAAGGTTAAAAGAATGCTAAATAAAGGAGAGATCTAGCTCAGAATTGGCAATGGCGAGACATTGGATGTTAAAGTCATAAGAACGGTTGTTCTAGATCTCCTTAATGGATGTAAATTAGATTTACATGACTGTTATTATGTACCCTCACTTGTAGACAATTATATCATTGCCAATATTAGATAAAGAGAGATATAAAATAAACATTAAAGATATGAATGTTCTTTATCTAATGGTCACTATTTTTTGGAAACATATAAATATATGTTTAATGTGAGGAAAATACAAGTAGGAAATTTGAATTAAATAATACCAATTATGGCATATGAGATTGGGCCACATATGTGTTAGACGTCTATCCAAATTGGTAAATGATGGTTTGACCGGCGTAAACACACACGTATAACGCAAGCGTACGTATCGTTCAAGTAGTATAAAAATATCGATCCCACAGGGACTTAATTCATACTGTTGTTATTAATTATTGAATCTATTTATTTACATATATCTAATTGAGGGAGAAGAGAATGATTGCTTGATTGATTTGGTTGATTGTAGATTTGCTAAATAAATAAATAAATAAAGAGACAAAAGAAAATACTAAGGAAAATAACAAAAGACACAAAGATCTAGGGTTGTGAATCATTCTAATATCTTTTAAAAGATGAAGTGATTATTTTATGTTTGTGTAATAAATCGGTTTACTAACCTGGAACACGAAATTATGCAAAAGCCTCTGTCGATGGTCAGACGCAAATACCCAGTTTAACCCAATTGAACCATATGTCTATGTCAACCAAATTATCTGGATTCATTAAGTTTAAGTTCCAATTATGGCTACCCCCGCCCGACAGGTATATGTCTATCCTGTAAGGAAATCTATTAAAGGGTTATCTATCCTCAAGGAAGATCGTGGGCTATTAAGTCTAAGGCTGAAACCTAAAATCCTTATGTCTAGTTCATTTTAGATTTACCACATCAATCTTATTGGTGATCAGACAACAAGAAACATTAAGCTTAAGACTTAATAAATAAACCTTTAAATTACCCAAACTATAAAATAACCCCTTATAAACCGGTGATATTAGAATTCATTACAACCCCAGATAACTAACACATAACTAGGGCTAGTAAAAACTTAAAAGTAAAAGACATAAAATAAAAATGCTGAAAAGTAAAAGACATAAAGTAAAAGCTAGCCCCCAAGGGGTGTGGCTTGGTGGTGAATGGTCCAGAATCTCACCTTGAGGTTCTGGGTTCGAATCCAGGGGGTGCAACTTCTTGTAAGAGCCTGGGGCAGCCGGGGGTTTTACCTGCGCCGCGGCCCAGAATGGATGGTTTGGTGGCGGGGTTTCCAACGATTTCAAAAAAAAAAAAATAAAAAAAAAATAAAAATAAATAAATAAAGTAAAAGCTGAAAAGTAAATTGCTGAAAAGTAAATGACGGAAAGTAAATACTGAAATTAAATACTGAAATTAAATGCTGAAAAGTAAATGCTGAAAGTAAATTACTGAAAAGTAAATGCTGAAAATAAATTGCTGAAAAGTAAATTGCTGAAAATTAAATAAAGTAAAAGTACAATAAAAGAAAATGCTGAGGTAAAAGGATCCACTTTTATTACTTCTATTTTAGATATCTCCCTAATATAAAATATTAACTTTGCATGATAATAACCAACCAGCCATAAAGGCGGTATCCAGATTAAGTCAAATTAATAATTAATTACCAACCGACCAATCAGGCGGTATCCAGTTTATTCAGGTTAAAACCAATTTAAATAATTAAAAACCGACTAATATGGCGGTATCCTCGTTAAGTTAGGTTTTAACTAGTTTATATATTATAATTAAGGGAGGTTAATGTAAATATTAGTAATAAAAGTTTTATCTTTTACCCCAGCCAAGGGGAGTTACCTCTTCATTACTGAAAAGTAAAAACTGAAAATTAAAGAAAGAAAAGTACTGTGCGTTTTTAAATTGCGGAAAGTAAAAACTGAAAAGTAAAGAAAAGAAAGTGCGAAAGCGGAAATTAATTACTAAAAGCTATAAATAAACAAACAAGATACAATCTTCTTATTATTCTTAAGGAATACCTTAGAAGAAAGTATGATTTTACAAATGAAATGGCTTGATATTTATAGGCAAAATTTTGCCTCCATCAAATCATCCACCAAATCCATTATTAATTGCTCCACTAATTGCTCCACCAAATCCATTATTAATTGCTCCACTAATTTCTTATCATGTTTGGTGGTGATTTGATAATTTTTATTATTTATTTATTAATTTATTTTTTGCTTTGAAAATGATTGAAAATGACTTTAATAATTACACACAACACACTTTTGGATGGTTCATCAATTTCGGGCATGAAATCTTCAGAATTCGAAATTATTTTGTCTTTAAAAGTTGTAGATCATTGAGTCTTCTTTAATTTGGAACTTAAATAAGCTCAATCCGATATCGGAGTAAAACGTTATGCCCAAAATACGACAGATGCGTAAAACTGGAATTTTCAAAACTGCACTTCGTTAAAACGCTATTTCAAGTTTCCAATCTCCAAAATTAATATGTCAAATCCAATTTTTACCCTTATTTGACCCACATTTCGTCCTAAATGATTTCATTGTGTCCCAATATTATTTTATCTGCAAAATAAACTAAAACACATCAAAACGTTCATCAAACCCGAGAAACTAAACAAAATATTAAGTAAAATGGGCGGTAAATATTGATATATTTTCTGCTCATCATGGTTTGATTGAAAATCTTACCTTAGACCCATATCTGATTTGTGAGTCATGTATCAAATGGAAGATGACAAAGACCCAATTTCTTGGTGTTGGACACCTTGCTGGAGATTTATTGGAGCAAATACACAACAATGTGTGTGGTCTATTAAATCATGCCACTCATGATGGTTCAACATACTTCGTGACTTTCACCGATGATAAGTCTAGATATGGATATGTCTATTTGATGAGACATAAGTCTAGATATAGAAAAATAACCAGTAAATTCATCAAATGCCTTCGACAGGAACACCTCAAAACAATGGTGTGTCTGAGCATAGAAATTATACTTTATTGGATATGGTGCGATCCATGATGAGCTATACAGATCTTCCTTATTATCTTTGGGGTTATATTTTACTTACTGCTGCCCACATACTTAATAAGGTTCCATCGAAAGCTGTTTCTACGACCTCCTATCAGATATGGTTCGATAGGAATCCAAGTCTTAGGCATTTAAAGACTTGGGGTTGTCCTGCATACGTTAGAGTTACGCAATGGGATAAACTAGCACCCAGAGGTATAAATGTAGGTTCGTTGGATATCCTAATAATTCCATGGGATATCAATTCTACGATTCTGAGCAACGAAAAATATTTGTTGTTCGTTTTGCCACTTTTCTTGAAAATGAATTCTTGAGAAAAAATGGGAATTGTAGAAAAATTGAACTTGATGAGTTTGATCCCAACATTAAGGAACCTGAGATGGAACCAGAGATCCAACTAGGTGAATGATCTACAATACAGGTTTTACGTAAGTCGAATAGAATATCAAGGCCTTCTGAGAGATTATTTTTAACATCTGATGTGAGCCTTAATATTCTCCTCTTGGAGGAAACAGATCCGACTACATATAAAGAGGCGATATTGGATATCGATTCGGAAAAATAATAAGATGTAATGAAATCTGAGATGGATTCTATGTATGGCAATCAAGTCTGGGACTTAGTTGAACTTCTTGAATGAGTTAAACCTATTGGTTGTAAATGAGTTTACAAAAGGAAGCGAGGGCCCGATGGAAAGGTGGAAACCTTTAAGGCTCGACTGGTAGTGAAAGGTTACACTCAACGTCCTGGGATTGACTATAAGGAAATTTTTTCACCAATAGCCATGCTAAAATCTATTATGATTCTTTTAACCATGTGAAAACCGCTTTCCTAAATGGATTCCTTGAGGAGGATATATATATTGAACAACCAGAGAGTTTCGTATCCAATGAGAATTCAAACTTGGTTTGTAAGCTTCAAAGTCTATTTATGGACTTAAACAGGCATCTCGAAGTTAGAATTGTTGTTTTGATGAGATAATTAGATTATCTGGATTCATCAAGAACGAGAAAGAACCGTGTGTTTATAAGAAAATGTGTGGGAGCATGATAGTTTTCTTAGTCTTGTATATAGATGACATCCTTATCATTAGAAATGATATAGGATTGATGCAAAGTGTGAAAGCCTACCTTTGCAAGAACTTCTTCATGAAAGATATGGGTGAAACTTCATATATACTAGGTATAAGGCTCTACCCGGATATATTTAGGAAACTTATAGGGTTGTCGCAATCGACGTACATAGATAAAATATTAGAAAGGTACAATTTTACCAACTTCAAGGCAACAAATGTACCTTTCCGATACGGCATAGATGTTTCGAAGAAAATGACACATCAGACTGAGGAAGAGCGAGTTAGAATTTCTAACTTGCCATATGTTTCTTGTCTTGGAAGCATAATGTATGTTATGCTATGTACAAGACCTGACATCAGTTTCTCTAAACACTTCTCTAACTTAGACTAATTTCTCCAAGAATTGCTTGTATTTAGTTTTCTCAAGTTTAATTAAAACATTATTAAAACTTGCTATTTATAGTAAAACTTAGGTAATTTTTAATTAATAAAAGCTCTAATAAACTTTTATGTGGCCTTAATCTAATTTATCTAAATATGTATAATTAAGTGTGATTAATCACGTTTGTCTACCACTTTGATTTAATCCAATTAAATCAAGACAAAACTTAATTAATGGATTGGTTACATGTCTACTACTTTGATTTAATCCAATTAAATCAAGTCAAAAACACCTATAATTACATACTTACAATTATCACAATATCCTCAAATGGTAGAGATAATTATGAAATTACGACAAAGCCCTTGTGTAAATATTGAATTAATCCAATTAGGTCAAAGTAAATAGTCAATGTTATCCAATAACACTTGATTATCTTAGTTGATAATTATAATATCGAATATTATCTTTTATCAAAATTAATCGGCTACCCAAGTGCTCAACGAGTACACTTCATATTAAGACTCTCTAAGTTCAGACACATTTGTCATATAAGCCTAACTAATATATACGCAATTCGGCCACCTCCTAATTCGCGAAGAACACGAATGACCTTTTTTAACTATACAAGTCAAAGTCATCACATATGTTTAACAATCCCTCCGTCGTAGGTTATCCGAGTTATGCTTAGGAAACATAGAATACACCGTCAAGTTTCTGAGGCGCACATCTCATATCAACATGTCCACGATTCTTTACAACTGATGCGATCCACCCTAGGTGATCGACTTTGGCCAAAGCCTTAAGAATCATGACTTTACTTACATGGATAACTAAACCCCTTATGGTACACATACGGACTGATGGATCATATCTTGATTCGCACTTGATTAACGAATGCATAGCTCCACACCCAACGAACATCTTCTGACATACATGGCATCAACGTGTGGAGGATCTAACACAAAATCAATGTTATCATATAGTCAAAGGATCGCATATGCTACTCGACTCGAGGAGATTCTTATTGACGGTGATGTGTACTTCCAAATATTATGAATCACCTGTGAGCATCAAACCTATGAGGGTCGCGACTCCCACTCTTCCGCGTCGCGACTCCGAGACATTCAGCTCTCGCAGTTGCTCTCGCACTTTGGAGCGTCTCAACTCCCAAGGCTCCGCGTCGTGACTTCGATGGTTGATGAACACTAAAACTTCATTTTCTCTATCCGGAGTTTCCAGACTCTGATTTGGTCCCCATTTTATCCTACGGACTCGTATTAGAATGTAGTTTTCATTAAAATATTTTAAAATATACATATCTATGATATTCTTGGGTTATTCTCACTTCCGCTACGCGGGGCACCGATCTGACCCTAGGGGTTCAACAACTACCCCAACAGTTAATTTTTCTAAAAAACTAATTTGGTTCGGTTTTAAACTGAAAGAATCAAAACTGAATCCAAATATTAAAATCAAATCAAACCGATATTTCCCCACCCCTAAATGCACGCAAAGTGTGATGGGTTCTTCTTTAGCATTAATTTGGATTAGAAAAGTCAACTACAAAATATATTTTGGGCAGAGCTTAGGAGTATGGCAACTTAAAAATATTTTGGAGATCACGTTTGACACCACATTTTTGACAAACAAGTATGACATACCATTTGCTCATTTTGTTGGAATTAATCATCACGAATCAGTCTATTTTGTTAGGATGTGAATTGATTTCAATGAAGAATTTGAGACTTTTATGTGGTTATTTAAGACGTGGCTATCATACATGTCCAGTTCTGCTTCTATTAGAATAATTATTGACCAAGAAAAAAGCGATGAAAAAGATAATTGAGATTGTTTTTCTTATACTGGGCATCGTTGGTGTTTGTGGCATATACAGAAGCAAGTGCATGAGAAGTTAGTGGCTTATAGAGAACGTGATGGTAATATTTATTGCTTGATTTATGATGTTTATGATTCCTATAACATTGACACATTTGAGAAAACTTAGCAGGATATAATTATTAACTATGGCTTATGTGATCTTGTTTGGTTAAATAGTTTATATGATGAGAGATATCGTTGGGTACCATGCTTTGTGGAAAATAATTTTTTGGGCAAGAATGTCAACAGTTCAACGTAATATAAAGTATGAATTCTTTTTTTGGTGAGTATGTTAACTCAAATACCATATTGAAATAATTTGTGGAGCAATTTGATAATTTATTGCGTTATAAAATTGAAAAAGAACATCAAACAAATGTTGATTCTTTCAGTAAATAGTTTCCATGTGTAACAAGATTTGAGATGGAGAAGAAAATTCGAGAAATTAATACCAATGCCAAATTTTTAGAATTTCAATAGGAATTGACCGAGGCAACGTTGTGATGTAATCAAATCAGTAGGATCTATATATATTATGTCAATGAGTATGTAGAGGGAATAAAACAGTTTTGAGGTTATCCGTTCAAACTTCAATTTAGAAGGATCCTTTATAGACAAGTTGTTGCAGTTTTGGTATGTAATGATATTCATTTCTTGATTTCATTATTTTTCACACTCTTATCGCATGTTGTCTTATTAGTAATTGTAGGAGCGAAGCGATTTCTCTCTATGCGTATGATGTCGACGACCACTATATTGCTGGGCTCACAACCAGTAGAGAGTACGGATAATCCCGCGGGGGACAACCCTGAAGAATAACGGAGTCTCCACCCAGTATGAAACACTGAGAATGATTTAAGGTCGCACTAGTGCATTACGCCCCTCACAAGGTTCGACCTTAAACCGATTTGGGTTCAGAACGATCCCTCATTGATGCCAGTATAATATTTACACTCAAATGAGGTATCCTCACACAACTCAAGCAAGAAATTTAAAGGCATACAAGTTACATAAGCATGAATAATAAAAGAATAATAAATAAAACAGGTAAGTGTCTCTACATTATTACAACAATGGTAAGAAAAAGATACTTAAATAGATCTGGGCTCGCATCTCATAGACTTGATCTCGGTGAGGCCGGGCCGAATATAGGTATCGGATATGTATGTCTAACCAGACTTACTGGAAGTCTGGCCGGATATTCAGCGCGAAACAGTAACGCTAAAAACATGTGCAGTAGAAAACAACGAAAATGGAATCCCATGATGTTAAATGATACATAAGAAAAATGAACATGGTGATAGCCAATAATTGGAGGGATGCAATAACTAAAATAACACAAAAAATAATACAATCACAGGGACAGGCGCGTAAAGTAAACATAAATTATAGATTCATATATCGATGATGAAACAGTAACTGTAATAGTGATGCATGACATTCCAATGACCAGAAAGTAAAATCATGCATGTGTAGTGACATGGTAGGTCTTTTATCGGCCTGACTTCCAAAAGTCTGGCCGGATATACATATCATGCATCTATGTCCGGCCAGACTTGCAGGAAGTTTGGCTGAATATGTGTCATGGACAGGGATCCAGAATCATACATATACTATAAGTAAATAACATAACAAGACAATAAAATAAACACATAAACATGCATAAGTTAATAGACAAATAATAAAAAGGCAGAGGCATGCTTGCAACAGAATCATGCATAATCAATCAGTAAACAAACAAGACCTGACATTAACGATTAAAATTAATTCAATCCTTATATATGACTACTTCTCAATGGTATGTGATATTGTATCCCAAGTGCAAATGATATTATCGACTATTCGGAGTCGGCTTTGAAATTTACGTCTGAGTTTCCATTCTATATACTAAGGAGAGATAGCCATATACATCCGGATATAAGGAAAGTCCAGCCGAATATATGAAAAATCTGGCTTGACATCCTTCACAAATCAAACAGTGAACAAATCATGCATGATACAACCAAACATACAGGAAAAAAAAGACAATAAATATAATGACAAAGCACAAATAAGATAATAAAAACCAGATACAAAAGCAGGTGCATGTATATAACAGAATATGAGTGCATATCCTCCCAGTCTGGCCTTGGAGGAAACTGGTCGGATGTGTTAACATGCTGGATATGTGCATGTCTGGCCGAATGTTTCATAGAGCTGACTGGATATACTATGTAATAGGCAAATGCTAAAACGATCAGTAATAAAGAGAATGGTGTTATCAAGTCGTACCTTTTACTTTAGTTTGGCTAAAAAAGAAACCTTTGATTACTGAATCGTTACTTGGTGGTTGCTGAAAGGAGAGGAACTCCACAGATTCTACTAGTTTTTCTTCTCATAAGTTTTCTCTCTGTAAATTTGTAGTGCTTCAATTTTGCAGTGTTTCTGTTGGTAATTTCTTGGTGAATTGTGTGAAGGGAGAAGCCCCATTTTTATAGGAAAAGGGTGAGGCCTGAAAATGGAAAGGGTAGACAGAATCCTCTCCCCCTCCCAAGTGATTGCCAATCTGCTGTGTCAGCTACAGCTCGATACATATCCGACTAGATGTACCCATTGAGATGTACACCTGGCCGGACATATCATGCCCGTAATTTCAATAACTAAAGATCTTCATGATCAATGACAACTCAATATATATCCGGCCAGATATGCAATTCAAATTATATACTCAGTTGGGCATGCAATTTGAATTACATATCCGGATGGATATCAATCAGATTCTTTGATTCCATGGATTGATTATCAACATAATTTTGACAACTGGATATATCCGGTTCGAGGTATATCCGGTCGGTGATTCTGTTTTGGGTAAAGATAGATCGGACATAGATCTATGTTTTCTGAAGTTTCATTTCCTTCTGACATTCATCTTTATAATTTTCCAAGCTTTTAAGGGTGCTCACACAAGATACTAATAATTGAAATATGTATAAAAATATAGTGTCTCCTTAGTTACACACTTTATCGCACATTGTAAAAGTCGTGATTTCCGTCGGTAGATTGTCGCCATTTTTCCTTCTCACAAGTGTAATCATTGCATACTCTTTCGGCATCCAACAATGATTTATAAGATGTATATGAATTACCCCTGAATCCATTTACTTGTCTTTGACATTCAGGCTGAGCTTTCTTCTCACAAATACAATGTAATAGGTTTGAAGAGCCATTTTTACATTGAAAACAAATCAAATTAAATAATATTAACCAACAAACAACAAATAAAAGTTAGCAAAGATTTCTACCAAGTGAGCAAAGATTTCTAACTAAGTGTGACAATGGGTTAGACCGGGTCCGGATTTTCCCGTCAATAAAAAAAACCGAGTTCGGGAAAAGCCCGGCCCGGCCCGGCTCATTTCGGATCCGGGTTTGGGCTTTTTGGCCCTTTGTTTAACAAAATAAATAATAATCAAAATCTTATACTAAAATATATCAATAAAAATAGAGTATCAATTTCTCAAAGACATACATTAACTTGAGCGCAAAAAATCTATTAATTTTTTAAATTTTAACGGGCTGGATGCTTATGGTTAATTTTTTTTAAAGACCACCTTAACACTCCAAAACTCATTCACATTATCATAATTGTTGTGATTCACCGATCACTTTAGAGAAGATTTGAGGAAAAACCGAATTGTATTATTACTTCAAGAATAAAATACAAAGTTTACAACAAGAAACTCAAAACCTCACAAACTCTCCTATACAATCTTTACACTCACTGGGATACTATAACTGAAAAATGGGGCTCATTTTATAGCTGAGCAACCGCGTGAACAGTGTCACGCGGTTTGCTTTTCCAGCTGCCTTGGCCCATGCAAGCAAGGCAAGTCAGCTTGCTTTCGGTGGCTGTCAAGTCTGCATGGCTTTAACACAACAAATCTCCCCCTCGGTGAAGATTTCCCAAAATCTGAGCCGACCATTAATCATCCAAATCGGATCCTTCAAAGGATCCTCCCCTGGCTGCATCTGTATGACTACCTACGTACCCTAAGTTGGGATCAAGCCAATCGTAGTTCTCTGTATCTGAAAACAATCATCATCTGACGGTTATCCCGGTTATGTCTCTGCACAACTCTAGCTTGTCTCGGGTGACCGCCTTCGTTAACATGTCGGCTGGATTCTCATCTGTATGGATCTTCACTAGTCTCAGCAGTTGTTGATCCATCACTCGCGTATCCAGTGATAGCGAATGTCGATGTGTTTCGTCCGGGAATGATACATTGAGTTCTTGCTCAAGTCCAGAGCACTCTGACTGTCGCAATGTATCTTGTAGTCTGTTTGCTTAATCCCTAACTCTTGGAGAAAACGCTTTAGCCACAACATTTCTTTTCCTGCCTCAGCTATGGCAATGTACTCAGCTTCTGTTGTGGATAATGCTATACACCTCTGCAATCTTGACTGCCATGACACAGCTCCCCCTGCAAAAGTGTAAATGAATCCTGATGTAGATTTCCTACCATCAAGATCTCCCGCCATATCTGAATCTGTATAGCCTTCCAAGATCGGATCAGCTCCCCCGTAACACAGGCGAAACTTCGTTGTACCTTTGAGGTACCTGAGAATCCATTTGACTGCCTCCCAGTGCTGTTTTTCCAGGATTAGAGAGAAAACGGCTCACTACACCAACTGCGTGTGCAATATCTGGCCTGGTACATACCATTGCATACATTAGGCTTCCAACAGCTGAAGAATATGGTATTGCTGACATTTCCTCTATCTCTTTCTTGGATGAGGGGCACGAACTCTTGCTCAGTTTGAAATGGTGCGCTAGCGGAACGCTGACTGGTTTGGCTTTCTGTATATCGAACCTCTTGATTACCCGTTCAATATACCTCTCCTGTGAAAGCCACAGCTTCTTGTTCTGTCTGTCACGAACAATCTCCATTCCCAAAATCTGTTGAGCTGGTCCTAAGTCTTTCATGTCGAAAGCCTTGGAGAGTTCCTTCTTCAGCTGGCTATCTTCGCTGCTTCTTGTCCAACAATCAACATGTCATCTACATACAGTAGAAGAGCAACGAAATTTCCATCTGGAAACCTCTGAATGTATACACACTGATCTGCTGCAGTTCTTTTGTAGCCTTGACCCACCATGAATGAGTCGAACTTCTTGTACCACTGCCTCGGTGCTTGTTTGAGCCCGTACAAGCTCTTTTTCAGCTTGCAAACAAGGTTTTCTTTACCTGAAACCTTGAATCCTTCTGGCTGCTCCATGTAGATTTCTTCATTCAGATCACCATGAAGAAATGCTGTTTTGACATCCATCTGTTCAAGCTCCAAGTTCAGTCTGGCTACCAATCCTAGGATAACTCGGATTGAAGCCATCTTTACCACCGGTGAAAAAAATCTCATCAAAGTCAATCCCCTTTTTCTGTAGGAATCCTTTGACCACTAGCCGAGCTTTGTGTTTCACCACTTTTCCGCTGCCATCTTTCTTGAGCTTGAATACCCATTTGTTCTTCAGTGCCTTCATTCCATGTGGGAGCTTGACTATCTCATAAGTGTTGTTTTTCTGCAGAGATTCCATCTCATCCTGCATTGCGTGCAGCCATTTGTCTTTGTCTTCATGAGATACCGCTTCGTTGAAGGTTTCTGGCCCCCCCTCGTCAGTAAGCAGAATGTATTCTGATCCTGAGTATTTGGCTGATGGAATCCGGCCTCGCTCAGATCTTCGTACTGGAGGTTCTGGCTGTCTGTTGTCATCCAGATCTGTGGATGATCCTGAAGCCTCTGATGGAGCAGGCTGTAGCTCCCCCTGCTCAATACCTCCATCCTCCTCCGGTTCTGCTTCTGGCATGTCTTGCACCCCATCATCATCTGTGGCTTTTGGTGTTGGTGCTGGGGTTGTGTCTGGATTTGCATCGGTATTGTTGGCACTGGTTTTAGAAGGCATTTTGGGCTTTTCAATGTCTTCTATTGTCTGGTCTTCAAGAAACACTACATCCCTGCTTCTGATGACCTTCTTTTCCTTCGGGTCCCATAACCTGTATCCAAATTCTTCGTCTCCATAGCCTATGAAGATGCATGGAGTAGTTCTTGCATCGAGCTTCTGCCTGAGCTCCTTGGATACATGTGCAAATGCTAAACATCCGAATATTCTGAGGTGAGAATATGAGGGATTCTTACCAGACCACTCTTTCTCTGGAATCTCGAAGTTCAGCGGTACAGATGGTGATCTGTTGATCAGGTAGCAGGCGGCACGAACAGCTTCTCCCCAGAATGGCTTTGGCAGCTTAGCCATACTGATCATGCTTCTGACTTTCTCCATAATGGTGCGGTTCATCCTTTCAGCGACACCATTGTGTTGTGGGGTGCGTGGAACAGTCCTCTCGTGTCGAATGCCGTGACTTCCGCAGTAGGCATCGAACTCCCTGGAAGTGTATTCGCCTCCATTGTCTGTGCGAAGGCACTTCAGTTTCTTCCATGTTTCACGCTCGACCATGGCATGGAACAGTTTGAAATAATCCAGGACCTGATCCTTTGATTTCAGAAAATACACCCATACTTTCCGAGAAGCATCATCAATAAAAGTCAGAAAATATTTGTTACCGCCTAGTGAGTTTACCTCCAAGGGACCACATACATCAGAGTACACCAGACTGAGTAACTCTGATTTCTTTGTAGAAGAGAAATTGAAAGAGACTCTGTGTTGCTTACCGAATAGACAGTGGTTGCAAGGATCCAGAGTAGCATTTTTGGAGACGGTGATTAGATCCTTCTTTGTCAAGGTAGACAACCCCCTTTCACTCATGTGACCGAGTCTCTGGTGCCACAGATTCTGAGAAGCCTCTCGTTCAGCTACATTTAGGCTTTCTGCACAAATCTTCACATGAGTCTTGTACAAGGTTCCACAGATGTGTCCTCGGGCGATGACCATGGCACCTTTTATCATCCTCCAAGTGTCGTTGCTGAAGTGGCTAGCATAGCCCTGTTTGTCAAGGGCTACCCCCGAGAGTAAGTTGAGCCGAAGTTCTGGAACATGTCTGACCTCCTTCAGGGTTATTGTATACCCTGCATTTGTCCGCAACTGTATTTCACCAATTCCTTCTATCTGAGAAGAACTGGTATTCCCCATCTTCACTGCTCCAAAGTCTCCTGCTTTGTATGTTGTGAAGAAATCTCTGTGAGGAGTGACGTGGTAGGATGCTGCAGTATCTACCACCCACTCGACATCCTGAGTTGCGGTGTGAAGGCATGCTTCTTCCTGGCCGGAGCATATAGCTACATCCACCGTAGTAACTACTAGTGTCTCCGCGTCATTCTTCTTCGGCTGGTTATTGCCTTGTCCCTGCTCCCGTTGCAGTTTCCGGCAATTCTTCTTCAAGTGGCCTTCAATGCCACAGTGGAAGCACTTGTATGTCTTTTTCCCGTCCTTGGACCTGCCCCTGCTTTTGCTTCTGCCTCTTCTCCCACCTTGATGTTTCTCCTGTTGTCTTCCTCGCTGCTCCGTGACAAGGGCTTCTTTGTTTGATCTGAGCCCCATCTTTTCTTCTGGCTTCTTCATTTGACAGGGCATCCTTTACCATAGGCATGGTAAGTTTGCCTCCTGGAGCTGAGTTGCTGAGAGTAACCACCAGAGTCTCCCAGCTATCAGGAAGAGAACTGAGTAGCAAGAGGGCTTGAACTTCATCTGCAAGTTGCATATCTACTGCAGATAACTGGTTCACCAGGCTTTGAAACTCGTTGGTGTGTTCTGCAACGGAAGTTCCACTCCGTAGCTTCAAATTCACCAATCGCCTCATATTAAGGCCTTATTCCGAACTGTTTTGGCCTGGAACATGTCTTCCAATTTCCTCCACATTCATAAGCATCTGTGTCCTGTGCTACATGGTGGAAGACATTATGACCGATCCACTGCCTGATCTGACCCAAGGTTCTGTTGTTGAGTTTATTCCAGTCATACTCCTTAACAGACTCTGGTCTCACTCCCTTTAACTCAATGACATCAAACAGATCTTTACAATGCAAAAAATCTATCATCCTAGGTCTCCAGAGGGAGTAATTAGTGGCAGCCAATTTAATCATTGCACCAGAATGAGAATCCTCCATCTCCATTTTAAGTTTTAAAGTTTAAAATGAGAATACACTAAATTCGGGTCTGAATTTCACAAATCGGAGGTCACCGTTGCGTCCGGAACGGTCACAAATGGTGGAATAGACACTCCTTTGGTCTAAATCCGACACAGGGGCTGATTTGTAAATTCCTAAAACTTCTGGGGCAAAACTGTAAATTTCAAAACTCCAGGGGGCTAAATAAAATTTACCAGGCTGCTGACGTGGCGTGCTGACGTGGCAGTGTGGGACCCAGTTGCTGATGTGGCGGCTGACGTGGCAGCTGACGTGGCGTGATGACGTGGCAAGCTGACGTGGCAGGCGGCGGGACCCGTATGCTGACGTGGCGGACAGGTGTCGCTGACGTGGATGACACGTCAGCGTCTTCAACCTCCAGCCGCGCGTGCGGTGCGTGCTGCGAGTGGGCGCGCGTGGGAAGCTCTCTGGAAGGCGCGTGCGGCGCGTGCGGGCTGCTGGGACGTCGGTTCGGTCGCCGGAAAATACCACCGTGCTCGTCTCGACGTGAACTAGCTGATGGTGTGCTTAAAGTTGATTTTTGACAACTTTGCCGGAACTCGAATTTTCCGAACCAAACTCCGTTCTTCGGTTTTTCGATCCCAATGAAGAACCAAAGCTCCTGATACCACTTGTTGTGATTCACCGATCACTTTAGAGAAGATTTGAGGAAAAACCGAATTGTATTTTATTACTTCAAGAATAAAATACAAAGTTTACAACAAGAAACTCAAAACCTCACAAACTCTCCCTATACAATCTTTACACTCACTGGGATACTTATAACTGAAAAATGGGGCTCATTTTATAGCTGAGCAAACCGCGTGAACAGTGTCACGCGGTTTGCTTTTCCAGCTGCCTTGGCCCATGCAAGCAAGGCAAGTCAAGCTTGCTTTCGGTGGCTGTCAAGTCTGCATGGCTTTAACACAACAATAATTACTCAACTACAAGAATTGTTTCTGCTGCTATCAACTAAACAACCAAACTAGAATGATAAATATAAATGTGGTGGAAACTACATGGTCATCCACTTCGCAATGAGACAGGCAAGGTGGCAAAATTGATTCATGAAGTGTGATTGGATGTGAGACACGACTAAGAGGGAAAAGAGAAGGGTGTCTTATTTTGGCTCTCAATTTTCGTCCACTGTAGCTTCTATTCTCTCTTTGCAAAGTGTGTGAATATTTGATTTTGTGTAGAAGTTGCTGGATGCTTATGGTTAATTTTATTTTAAAATCAGGTTTGACCTAACCTTCTCAATCTTTACTTTGAATTTTTTTTTTTTGGAATACCGGGAAACCTCACGTCACCAATTAATGCGTGGGTATACCGGTGTTGTCCCAGATTCTTACAAGGGTGCTACACATGATTTGAACCTGAGACCTTATCTTAAGGTCCCAAACTCAAATCGTTGGGCTGCGCCCCTTGGGGACCTTTACTTTGAATTTGTCTATTAAAAAAGAATTTGAACATCCATTACTAAATTTTTGTATGAATTTATTGAGTGATAACATGAAGAACCTGAAATAAATAACGAGGTGCATCCAGTGTTTGAAAATGCGCCACCTAGAATCGGCAAGGGGCCGCGACGATTACCTCTTAATCGGTGGTGGTAATTGAGCAGTTGAGTGGTCGGCGTGAATTCGGTGCCTAGGGGTCGATTTTACCGCCACTCGGCTGTGTAGGCGCCGATACTCGGCCCTGTTGTTTTTTTTGCCCAAAACAACGTTTTGGAGAATTTTTTAATTGTTCAAAACGTCACCATTTTGGGGTTTAATAATACCCAAAAACGCAGTATTTGGAGGTTTATTTTGACCCCCAAAGGTTATATTTTTTTTTCTTCTCTGACCTATTTTTCTTCTCTTCTTTCTGAAAAAAATATATTATCTTTCGGGTGTATATGACATCTCTCTCATAGCAGCTGGGTCCCTTCTTTCTGGCCTCTGCACGTTTTATTTTTTTTCTTCAGCTCTGTTCTCCCTCTCATTTGCTTAAGCAAAAACTCACGGAGTCATGGTAAGTTTTTTTTTTTTTTTTTAATTTGTCAATAAAAATAAATTGATTCATTCTTAATAGGACATGGCTTTTGTTATAACTAATTAATTACTTTCCCTATTTTGTTATTTTAGTTAATTTGACCTAAAACCCTGAATATAATTATTCACTTTAATTTTCGTTAATTAATTTTTACTTGGATATATTAATTAATAACTAATTAGTTGTTAGTATTTAGTAGTAATAGCTAATTAAATTAATAGATTCATTCTTAGTAGGACATGGCTTCTTCTTCCGCAGCCTCTAATTCAGAGTGTAGTCATGTTCTTAAACGGAAATCAAATGATGTCGGATGAGAGTATGGGGATTTAGTGGATCCGAATAACTTGGATAAAGTTAAATGCAAGTTATGTTCAAAAAAATTTCCGGAGGAATTTACAGAATGAAAGAACATATTGGGCATATATCGAGGAATGTTGCAAAATGTCCAAAGTCCAATAAAGAGGATCATGAGAAGTGTAGACAAACCATTTTAGAGGCAATGAATTAAAAAAAAAAGAAAAAAAAAAGAAAATAGAAACATGTGAGTGAGATAAGACAATGAGTTAATATTGAGGGCGATGAAGAAGATGAAATTCGTGAAATAGAAGAAGAGTTAGATTGAAGACCCCATTGACATCGCGGCCTTTGGATAGGTGGACAGTGGTAACCCCTCCTAATTCTTCAGTGAGTTATGGTAAAACAATGAGATAATAAAATATTAATGAAGTATTTTTTTAGAAAATACACATAATGCAAAACGATTTGTTGCTAAGTGGATTTCTGAATATGGTTTTCCTTTCAATGTCATTGACAATGATAGCTGGATAGTCATGATGGAGGCAGTTGGTCAATTTGAAACGAGTTTCAGAGGTCCAAGCCAATATGAATTAAGGGAGCCATTATTGAAAGAGAAAGTTGAAAGCGTTAAGATTTTTCTACAACAACATGATAAGGAGTGGAAGGAGATCGAGTGTTCGATCAGGATAGATGTTTGGAGTGATAGGAAAATGAGAAGTATAATGAATTTGTGTGTTAATTGCACAATAGGCACTTTCATTTCTTCCAAGGAAAACGCTAAGAATGAAGAAGGTTTTGATTCTGATGAAGAACCTAAGGATAATGAGTTTGAAACGGATGAAGAAGAATTAGAGGATGATTAGAAAATATTTAGTAACTTTAACTTTGTTTAAGGATGAGAAACTTTAATTTTAACTCTAATTTTGGACTTAATTAAAAGGATGTTTGATGGATTGACTATAAATTTTGATGTTTGATATAGTTGATTGAGTTTGAATTTTATATTTTATTACATTTTGATAAAATTTATGATGTTGAAAAATATTAGGTTTTAATTATTTACCGACATTGGGCATTGGATCACCGCCGCCTAACGTGTTTTAGAACATTAGGTGCATCGTGAAAGAAGCCAAAAACAGCACCCCATGGTGTGTCGCCCTTCAGTCTTCCTTCGAGCTCAAAATCATTTTGCTCAAAATCATTTCCCATCATTTATTGAAGAAATTTTCCCTTGACATTTCAAAGTTTGTAAAAACAATACCTAATTTCAAAACTGGCATTAAAAGAATTCTTTGAACCAAAAATTAGTGACAGGAAAATGTTTAATAAAATGAATCACTATATCTAAGCACTAATGCACATTGCACAAGTTATGCCATAGGAAGGCAGAATCTGTTTATACAAAGAAGCGGCTTTCAGATAGATAGTCGTCAAGACAATATCGGTGTATCTGCTCAGTCATCTGCTTCGATAACATTTAGCCCCACAGAAGAAGAGCGAAGAATTCCATCTCACTATCAATAAATACTGATAGCATTTACAAATAGACTCCAGGGGAACATTTACCTTGTGTTGAAATTCCATCACAAATGTTGCCTGGATAGCACCAAGAAATGCTGAATTTAGAAGTTTAACATTTAACATTAAATCATCAAGAGTTTCAGCCACCAAGCATAATGTAAACAGAAAGAAACTAAAAGAATTTACCGATTTTTCTTCACAAAGTGGAGAATGGAAATACCTTTTTTTCCATGGTGTATTAACTCTCTTCATCTGAACTAAAATCATCCATCCGTCGCTCAGTAATTGCTGGAAATAGCCGCTGACGAAGATCTGGAGAAGGCTGCTGGCGGGTATCAGAGGAAGATGATGCAGTAGATCCCTCTTTTTTCAGTGATTTTGTTGGCTTCTTTGATGCCTCTCCCACCTGTTTGCATGCCTTATCCACCATTATCAAGAAGTCCCTTACTATGGCAAACAAACGTAAACCCTCATTCTTCCCTGCATTCCCATGAAAATAATCACCAGTGCTCTTAACCAGGCTCATGATTCTCTTTTCTTCCTCTAGCAACCACATGACGTCGACCTCAGCATTCTGCACAAAACTCTTCAATGTTTCATGAAACCCACTACTTTCCTCTGAATTCTTCATATCTGTGTTTAGGAAATTTCGGGTTTTCAATAGTACATGGCCAAGTTTGGAAACAGTTCCAGTTAAGCTGTCAGCATCTAGAGCTGCTGATTTCTTGACATTTTTAAGTTCACTGCTTAAATGTGAAACTGCCTGAAGCCCAAGGTTGCGATAGTGCTCGTCTGTCTCGTTAGATTTTGAAGTATCTTCAAGCAGATCATCAGTTTTCACACTGGAGAAGCTCCTACTCTCCCTTGCTCTACGGGCAGCTCTTACACCTTCAGAACGAATTATCTCCTGAACAACAAAATGCAATAGAGTCGTCTTGCCATCTACACCTTTCACATCTGATAATTTTAGAAGTGTATCAAGTTTGAATGCTTGTGCACCCCCACGGAAAGTACCATCATTCATGCGATTGCCAGTCTTAAGAACAGCTTCTAGAAGCTTCAGGAATAGTCGGCTATTTCTAAGTTCATTGCAAGCAACCTAGACATAATATTGTGACAGAATTCAAGTCAGACCCTTCTTAAAGCAGATAAGCAGAAAACCATAAGAAGCAATGTAGCTCAGCATAAGCATCAGAAATTTTCTATATACTACATTCAGGAGGCATCTGAATTTAATTTTCCCAAATATTGTACAATTCTGCCTATAATGGGCTCCGCAGATATCATAGATGGTGGCTCTTTTGATTCTGGAAATAGGAATCATTTAGGCACTTGAAAAGATATGCATATGGCAGGATCTTCAGAAACATTAATAAACCAACAAGAAGATAAACAAGAAATACTGAACCAAAGGAAATAAGTGGTTCTGCAACAAAAAATGAGTAGCTTTAATACATTTAAAGCTAATAGTAGAGCGATAAATGAACATTTTAAGATGAGGTTGGTAAGAGAAAGGGTAACAATTATCCATTGTGAGAACAACACGTGACTTCCTCTTTCGAATATAATAATTGATTAATTTATATACGTGACAAACTTTATAGATAATGAGCTGCATATAGCGTAACAGCAGATCCTAGAAGTGATGCTAATTAAAAACCAAGGTCTTACCTCCAGGGTTTCAAATGACTCTTTTGTAACAGTGACCTCCTCTTGAAGAGTACACATAAAAAGCAGCGCTTCCAGTCGTTTGAAAGCGAATGGAATGTCAACCAAGGCCTTCAAAAACCGCTCAGCTGGCCCAAGTTGAGAAATATCACCATTGTACAACCTAAGCTTCAATTCTTCTTCTGCTGTTGGTGCCATCTTCAGCAAAGTTTGGATGAGTTCTGCTGGAAGCTCGTTTCCTGATTTAATCAAAACAGGTTAGATTGTCTCTATGCACTGGAAAATCCAACAGAATGGCACTAAATATACAACAATTAAGTTAACAATAACCAGTTTTGCCAAAACAACATTTGCATAATAACACCAAGTTTGTTTTTAGTTCACCAAACAAAGAAACATGTGTGACAGCTTCTGATCTCTTTTACTGTCTCTGATACACATATTAATATAGTGAAAAAGGCTAAAAAGCAATATAACTGCGTACGTGTGGAGTCTGTGGACAAACTAACCTTCAAGAAGTGCATCACAAACTTCTTCCAATGTCACATTCAATGCCCGAAGCATAATTGACAAATTTTGCGCTTTTTTCTGATCAATGATCTGAATGTACTGGGGTCCTGGACCAGAGGAAGACTCTTTCTTTTGTTGATTTTTGTTCTTGTCGGAATACCCAAATAGAGTCTCTATCATCTCCTCATTAAACCTGAAAACTCAGTATAGTACATTCAGTAGCTGACAATACTTGATTTTTATGGGCTGACCCAAAAAAATATGTACTCAGCTATATAAGGTAGAACGAGGGAGAGAGAATTTGTAGCTTACTGGAATGATCCTGATTTAATCTGATGCCAAACCATTGAATTATCTGGATTGGCTAGAACTTTATCCCAGAAGAACGGCTTCAGCTTGGTTTTAGGGGCATCAGCATCAGTCTCTGCACCATCTCCAAGAGGTGGCTTAGGAACCTTTGAACCCACTTGCATAGATGACGGTGGTCGAGGAGCAGACGGACCACCCCTTGGAGGCAGTGGTGGAGGACCAGGTTTTGCACCAGGAGCCATAGGTGGTGGAGGAGGTGCTCTAGGGGCAGGAGGTGGGGGAGGACGAGGTACTGGAGGAGGGGGAGGGGGAGGGGGAGGGGGAGGTCCTGATGTTGGAGGAGGAGGAGGAGGCCTAATGGAAGCAGGTGGTTCAGGAGGGAGGGGTTCTACCCTGCCAGGGGGTGGCTTGAGAGGAGGCATTCCTTGAAGGGTGGAACCAACCCTTCCAGGTGGTGGCTTCAGAGGTGGTAATACTTGTTGATTTTTGAAAGAGGATTTGGCAGTGCCATCTTCAGCTCCTAGTGATGCACTTCCATCAAATTTCCTGAAGTCAAGCTTCTCTTCTTTGATCGAATTTCCTGGACCTGAAAGATCAAATTTGAACTAATATCAGATTGTGTTGAACAATAGTAGAAAGCAATAAAGCTATGGAAGTATATCTCTACGTACCAACAGAGTAATCACTCATGCTTAGGCTGAGAAGAGGACTCTCATCATTTCGCCTATCTCCAGAACTGGTTCTGCAGAACCGACTAAAACAGAAAAAGAGCAGTGCCGCAAAAATGAATGTCACAGCTGCTGTTACAACAACAGCAATAATAACAGTATTATGGTTATTTCTTTTATTATCTGCCGGTGCATTTGTGCCTGAACCTGAATTTGAAGTAGAATTATTGTCAACTGCAGGCGATGAACTAGAATCAATTGGGAAAAATGGCTTTGATGGAGTATTAGGCTGAGGTTTAGCACGTTGCCTGGGGCTAGGGGCAGGGGAAGGGGCAGTGGCAGTGGCAAGAGCACGAGCATGTCCAGGGGCAGGGGCAGGGGGAAAGGCAGGGGCATGTATTTCAGCAAGGCTCCGAGGCAATAAAGTGTGCTGGTTCTGCCTAGAAGAATCAGGCCTGAGAAATAAGGACTCATGATATCTCTTGTACCAAGAGCCACCTCCTCTAGTGACATGGAGCAGAAGATTGCTCTTTCTTATACAGTGTAAAAGAGTTTGCTTCAAGTGGGGATGCAGCACATTATTCAATTTCACCAAGTTAGATTTTGACAATGACCGACTTCTTGAGTTGCTTTCATCAGTGCCACCAGGTGTTCCTTCTGGAAGGCATAAGTTGAGATCTTCAACAATTTCCTTCAAGCGGATTAAATCAATCCCACAACTGTACCATAATACTTGTGCCTGTAATCAGAAAATTTAAATAAATTATTGTCTCTACTTCTTCACTCTAGCAGCTCAGCTAAAACTAATCCATTAAACTGACACAAAGCATAGCTTAGGTACAGTTATTGCATTAAATTGACCTCATAGGTAGTTCAAATACAGAGACTCTAATCAACTTGAATTCCTAAGACACTCGTATGTAGGTACAAAAAGAAAGAAAAATAAAGGCACAGCTGTGAAACACCTATTTCAATTAAAATAAGAAATATATACCTCCAAATAATTATCACGAGCACATTACAACACAGGAGATAAACTGTTCTGCTACACATAAAGATGGAATATGAACATTAATTATTAACTAGCTGCTAATCTTAGCCACAGTTAGGACACATAACGCAAGGACGATTGTCACTCCTAATAAACAAAGAGAGCACAATTATGTTCTGTAAATGTTTATCAGACCCATGACATAAATGGATATCATATCTCAAAATGCATTATTAATAAAACTTGTTACATGGAAACTAACACCAACGACTGCACAAGTATTAAGCATATAATCAAACATCACAAGCAAAGCAAAAACAGAGTATGGTCCCTTACCAAGTTATGTTTAACCTCCCCAGTCACCGGATCAACTACTTCGCAAAGAAACTCTTCCTCTCTTGTCCTCCTATATTCTGAGCTGACCACCAATGATCCACAAAGTAGAACTACCAAAAAGATAAAACAACTTCTTCTTATTACATCCATTTCTACTTGAATTATCGTCACAATCAAATACAATCCTTCTCATTTCATCAATATCTAAACCCCATAAAACAAGCAAAACTCTGACAAAGCTCCTTCATAACCAAAAAACCACCATCAGAGCTTCAGTTTCAGAGCATTTAACAACAACCCAAATCAATATTCTTTGCAGAAACCCCTTTGAAATATACCAACAAACACCAGGTACGTACAATTCAAAATTACCAGCCTCCAAGGAAAGCAATAAAAAGTTAAAACTGGGATCAGACGTCAAAAAACCAAACAAACCCCAGAATTTACTTTCCCTAAAAAAAGGCCAAAACAAGGAATCAAATAGCTTCCAAAGCGAAACATAGAAAAGAAAAATTCAAAAATTGCTTAAAAGGAGCTTAGAACGAGCCCCAAATCAAATAAAAATGCAATCTTTAATTGAACAAAACCCTAAAAAAAAAATACAAAATGTGAATCCACAAAAAGCAATGCCCTCTGTTTTCCGTGTGAGAGAAATATACAACAAGTCTTTGATTTTGACGAGGTCCAATCAAATAAAGTAGCATGTAAAATATATTGTTTTTTTTTCCAAGAAGGTAAAATAAATTATTGACAAAGAATTATTTTGAAGAATTTTCTTCGAAGACAGGTTTCCCTGAAACGCCGAGATTAAAAAAAAAAAAAAGAGAGAGTAAAGAATGAGCGTTTTTTTTTTTTTTTCTTAATTTTTCATTTTCATTTTATTTATTTGTGTTTTTTTAAAATTTTTAATATTGTGTAGATTTTGAAATTTGTGTACCGTTTTCCAGATCTGACCAATGAATGATAAGCGACCAAATTTAGGATATGTTTGTGTTGATGAAGGGTGAAATGTAATTTAATTATTATTTTGATAGATGGAAAAGCCAATGAAAGAAAATGGATGGGAATGCAATGAAATGTAATAAAAAAAAATGGAGCATTAAATCATGGAAAATGAAATATTGAAATTGAGGTTGTGAATGGAATATAATATAAAAATAATATTATTTATGAAGATAAATCTCTTAAAAAATAATATTGAAATACTTATTTTTTTAATTTTTAGAATACACAATTATTTTTATTTACCAAATAATATTTTATAATATTATATTATAAACCTCTCATTTTTTTCAAACAATATTATGATATGTTATTTTTCAATATGGTCTTTCCCTTCGGGTTCGTTCTATCATAAATCACAATATTTCATCAATCCAAACATATTCTTTTGTGTCTTATTTATTATTTTTATGATATGTTCCATTGTATTCATTCGGTTATAAATCATCATATTTCATCAATCCAAACATAGGCATTTTTTAATATTATGAAACCCTTTTTTTTTTTTTAAATAAAAAATAAGGTTATGATATGTTACTTTTCATTTTATTCCGTTCTATTGGGTTCATTCTATTATAAATCGCCATATTTCATCAATACAAACATAGTTTTAGAGTGGGAGGCATAAATTGGAAAAATAAAATATAGTATTTATTCAATTTCCGCATTAAATGAAATATCCACATTAGTCCGAAAGACAAGGCCGATCCTATAATTCCTCTTGTACATGAGTACGTTTTTAAGTATAAAACGATGCTCATATTGTTTACATAGAACATATAATGTATAAATTGTTTTATATTATTAGGTTTTATCCTAACTATGTTTGAATATTAAGAAATTTTAAGTATTATATTTGAGTTGAATAGCCATATATTTAATTTGTGATGTTATAAAGTAATGAAATATTTCATTAACCTTTAAAAAAATATATCTACATCAGTCCAATTGAATTGTATTGATTCGGGTATTATAGAACATTTTCTAATACAAATCATTATCCAATATATCCACATCGGTCCAATTGAATTGTTTAACAAAATATTTGGTTTAGTTACAATCTATTTATTTGGGTGAGCTATTTGTAAAAATACTTATAAAAATTTTATTTATTTTACACACTTATAAAAAAATACTTAGGACATTAAAAAAATATTTTAATTATTCTTCCTCTATCTTTCTCATTTTATTAGCATTTTTATTTTCATTTCATTCTATTAACAAATACACTCTTTATTCTTATATTATATTATAAATTATTTTATTAATTATTTTAGTTATTTGAACACTAAATTTGACAGTATGAATGTTACATCAAATTTATAAGATATGATTATCTTATAAATTTAAATATATTAAACAATCAAACAGTAATCCATCAATCAATAGGTTTTAAGTTCGGAAGAAAGTTCAAAAAAGAAAACAACAAATAAAAAATTCAAAAGAATAAAATATATGTTTTTTATCATTTTTTTCTCAATAATTTCCATCAATAAAAAAATAAAAAAAAAATAAGAACTTACATACATTTTTCTTCCTTATTTTAATCTTTAAAATTCAACGAATAGTCTCACGAAATTTACCTTAAAATATGTTAGTTAAGAAAATGAAAGGTTTTAGGATTTGAAGATAGGAGAAAGATGAACGAGTGTGTCTGATGAATGTTCAGAGAAATAATATATATTTATATATTATAAGTTGTCTTTAATGATAATTTATATTATGGGTATTTTAGTAATAAATATTTTCATTAAAATAGGTGTGTCCAAATAAATTTTTAGAATGCAAATAGTCTCACCCTTATTTTAATTATTGGAAGTGAGTGTTATTTTAACTAAATTCAATTGACTTTTGAAGTAAAAAATATATAATAATCTGAAAGGAGTCGGTGTCAAAGGAGTCAGTGTCGTATCCATAACATTACTGATTCTTCGATAGCAAAATTTGATTGAATTGGACAAATTTTGATTTTTCACAAAAAAAATTAGGAGATATTTTTCATTTCAATGTGGTACATTAAAAATATCTCATTAATAAATTAATTTTTAATACACATTAAATTTTTTTTGGAATAAACGAGGACAGCTACCTCGCTCATGTTAGAGTTGGTGCTCAGAGTGTCAATCCGGATCGTATTTATGTCCGATTCATAAATACGAACAATTCTTTTTTCCATAATATTACTTATTTAATGGCAGCACCTCTTGTCTTTTATATACATATTCGATCTAATTATGATTAGATATCTGATTAAGATTAGATTGAAACTAAATCTGATTTAGTGATACGTGTATATTAGACAAAGATCTTAGGATTTACAACGTAGTGTGCAGTTACAACGTAGTTTGTAATTGACATTGGGAAGCGTCACTATAAGTTGTATATCCTTAAATAAAGTTCCTGGTCAAGATTTACTAACACGGGTCGGTTAGCAAAATCCGCTGAGACCGGTACATATCGTATATCGTGACTTGGTCCGATGGTTTATCCCAATGAAACATGAATCTCGGGAGACTTGTATAGACATGTAGGTGTTTATTTGATAAACACTGAACGACTCACTGAAGATTTCCTAATAGATGGTACACCAACGTTAATAGGAATCTTCTTGAGTTGAGCGAGCATAGTGGTCCTTCGACTTGAGATACCACAGTGGATATATGAGTTATCCTCCACACTTTGATGGCAGTCACGTCACCGATCTATTTAGATCAGACATCCGCCTGTTCGTTGGGTGTGGACTGATGCTCATGATATCCAATGCGTATCAAGATAGAATCTGTCAGTCTTGTGTACAGGGCATAGGCATCCTACATGTGTTTGCGATCTAGTAAATCCACGGCTGTGGTATAACTTTGGAAATCAGTTCCGAGTGTTATTTAGAGATCGTAAATTTGAAAGTCGACTATATTATACCAAAATAATTTGACGTTTTTATTTATATCCCATGTATAATATGAATAGCCTGTGACGGAGGGATTATACGTATGCAATGACCTCAACTTGCATAGTTTAGCGAGATTATATGTGGTCGTCATAATTCATGAGTAGGTGAATTATGGACACGAAATTGGATTTCGTGACGGATAAACCTAAACTTAGAGAGTCTCACAATATGAAGTGTACTCGTTGAGCACTTGAGAAACTCGTTATGAATAATACAGATTATTCATAATACTTCACCGGATTAAATGAGTTAATTCGAATCGTTTAAACGGTTAAACGAAAACACATGGAAAAGGGCAATTTTGGTCAGTCGTAATTATTGTGTATTTGTATTTTATACATAATTTAATTAGATACACATTAATTATTTGTCAAATAAGATTTTGACACATGCCATTAATATATGTATTTATTATTTAATGTAAATAAAAATACATATATAATAATAATTATATTAATTATTTAGATATTTAAATATTAAATATTTGAATAGTTAAATAATATCCATATTACATAAATTTTGTGAAATATGGCTAATTATTATTGAGACATGTGGCATATTTTAATTAAACTTTAGGTGTGCAAATATGATTTGTTAACATAAAGTTTGATTTAATTTAATTGGATTAAATTTGGAAAATGACTAAAATAGCCCTCCAAAGTCGGTTTTGAGCTTTTAAAAAGTAAATTTTTTTTTCTTTTTGCTTCCAAGGAAGCCATAGCCGAAAATTACACCTCCAAATAGCTTTCCAAATTTCACTTGAAGATTCAAGGAAGAAAGAAGTAAAAATTCAAGAAAAAAACAAAGAAAGTTGAAGATTAGAAGGTAATCTTTAATATTCTTAAGTGTAGAAAATTAGTTTCTTTTTCTTGAATTGTTAGAATGGTTCTAGGGTTTACTTACTTCTTAGAATTTGGGGCTTTTGGATTTGGAGGATGGATTGGAGGTTTTGAGCATGTGTGAAGTAGTATTGAAAGATATTATGGTAATATTTGTTCAATTTTATCATTTGATGATAAGTTGACATTCTAGAGTGTTATGACCACTCTTGTAACGCCTAGAATTGTTCTTAGGTGGTTCATTTGTGGTGACTTTGGTTGGTGTTAAGATTAATTAGATTAATGTTGGAAAATTAAGCATGAAAAATTGATATTTTTGCTTCTGGATCAGATCTGGAAATATTGTTCATATGGTGATGAAAATAATGTCATATAAATGTATTGGATGTGTTTTGGATGTTGGAAAAATTGCTGGAAATTGTTTCGGAGTTGAAATAAGCGAAAACGACGAAAAACGGCGTTACCAGGTGACTTTTGAGCCAACCGGGTGACGACTGCCCAAACAGTGAATTTGTCACTGTTCGGGCAGTCCATGAACTGCCCTAATACTATTGGGGCTGACCTGGGCAACCCTCATGTGTATTGGGTGGTCGGTTCGGTCAAAAACGTGTTTTATGTCATTTTATGGAAAAACGTTTTCGTAAAAGTTTCGCGACGTTTCTTTGTTATTTATATTGTTACTTGATATCGAATAAATATGTTTAGGTGAAATATGAATGAATTATTCATATTGGATATTAAATAATTCATTCGGTAATTTAAAAAATTTTAAAATTACGATTTCGCCCGAACAGCGCTTCCGCTGCGCCCTTTACCCAAAACCCCAACAACTCATCCCTCAATAACTCCGCCACTTCTAGAAATCACATATCACACACACATAAGATTAAAAAAAAAAAAAAAAAAACTCACAGTTTCAATTAATTTTACAACTCATCTTATTTATTTGGTTCATTAATGAGCATCAATAAATTAAATATTTCATTTAGTAATAATGCTAGAAATTCTAAATTTAATTTAAAAAACATATATCTAAAACCCACAATGATTCTAAAGAATTCATATTTTATCATCATGGAAAATGTTCTTAAATTTTTTTAAGGTTGAATACCTTCTTATTAGGCTTAACTTTCTAGATTAGTATTTGAATACCTTCTTATTAGGCTAAACAAGTTTTCTTTTGAAGGCATGGGTCCGTACTTTTCTCAAAATTCAAATTTAGATAGTCAATTAAATTGAACTATTTGAAAATCACTTCGTACCCCTTGAATAATATATTAACTTTTTTACTTTCGAATAAAAAGTTAGAACTTCTAATATAAAAGAATAGAATTATGTGATAGCTCGCACTTTATAAATGTTATTTGATTTAATTGGAAAAACTTTTAAAATAATACAATATAAAGGATCGATTTCCGCTCATGCAATTAAAAAATAGTACATAAAAAATCCATTTTTTAAAATCAATTCAAACATATTTTTAAATAAGGTTAAAAATAGCCATATTTCATCAATATAAACATAGTTTTAGAGTGGGAGGCATAAATTGGAAAAATAAAATTTAGTATTTATTCAATTTCCACATTAAATGAAATATCAACATCAGTCCGGAAGATAAGGCTGATCATGTAATTCCTCTTATACATAAGTACGTTTTTAAGTATAATTCGATGCTCATGCTGTTTACAGAGACATATAATATATAAATTATTTTATATTATTAAGTTTTATCCTAACTATGCTTGAATATTAAGATTTTTTAAGTGTTATATTTGAGTTGAATAGCCATATATTTAATTTGTGATGTTATAAAGTAATGAAATATTTCATTAACCTTAAAAAAAAGAAAAAAAAAAATCTACATCAGTCCAATTGAATTGTATTGATTCAGGTATTATAGAGCATTTTCTAATACAATCGAATTGTATAAAATGTTTGGTTTAGTTACCATCTATTTATATGGGTGGGTTATTTATACTCTAAAAATTTCTTTGGACACTCTATTATTAAGTATATTCATGTGTTAATTTTAAAATTTTGATTATTACTTTGTACACTCTTCAATATACCAAAATCACCCTCACTTAAATAATTTATATTAATTAATTTTGTTTATTTTACACTCTTATAAAAATACTTAGCACACTAAAAAAATCTTTTAATTATTCTTCCTCTATCTTTTTCATTCTATTAGCATTTTTATTTTCATTTCATTTTATTAACAAATACACTATTTATTCTTATATCATATTATAAATTCTTTTATTAATTCTTTTAGTTATTTGAATACAAAATTGTACTAAATCTGATAGTATGAATGCTACACTAAATTTATAAGATGTGATTATCTTATAAATTTAAATATATTAAACAATCAAACAGTAATCCATTAATTAATAGGTTTTAGGTTTGGAAGAAAGTTTAAAAAAGAAAACAAGAAATAAAAAATTCTAAAGAATAAAATATACATTATTTTAAAAAAAAAATTCAATAATTTCCTGTAATCAAAAAATAAAAAAAATAAGAACTCACATATATTTTTCTTCCTTATTTTAATCTTTAAAATTTAACGAACAGTCCCACGAAATTTTCTAAATAAAAGGTTTTAGGGTTTGAAGATAGGACAACGATAAATGAGTGTGCCTAATGAGTGTTCACAAAAATAATATATATTTATCTACTATAAATTGTCTTTAATAGTAATTTATATTATGGGTATTTTAGTAATAAATATTTTCATTAAAATATGTGTCTAAAGAAATTTTTAGTGTGCAAATAACCCACCCTTATTTTAATTATAGGAAGTGAGGGTTATTTTAACTATTTTCAATTCACTTTTGACGTAAAAAATAGATAATAATCTCAAAGGAGTCATTGTCGTATCCATAACATTTTTGATTCTTTGATAGCAAAATTTGATTCAATTGGGTAGATTTTGATTTTTCATAAAAAATTAGGAGATGTTTTTCATTTCAATGAGGATACATTAAAAATATTTTCATTAATAAATTAATTTTTTAATTAATTATAATATAAATTTAATAATTTTTTGAAATAAACGAGGACAATTATCTCGTTCATCCCTCAATAACTCCGCCACTTCCAGAAATCACATATCACATTTATATATAAGATTAAAAACCAAAACAAACTCACAGTTTCAATTAATTTTACAACTCATCTTATTTATTTGGTTCATTAATGAGCTTCAAGAAATTAAATATTTCATTTAGTAATGCTAGAAATTCTAAATTTAATTTAAAAAAAACATATATCTTAAACCCACAATGATTTTAAAGAATTCATATTTTATCATCATGGAAAATGTTTTTAAAAAATTTTAAGATTGAAAACTTTTGTCTCTTCTCTTGTACCTTCTTATTAGGCTGAACTTTCTAGAATAGCATTTGAAAAATCAAATTTCATTTACCATTATGAAACATTCAAATTTCACATAGTGACCAGGTCTATGTTGCCAACTTATTAAGCTCTAGAAGTAGCATACTTAACGAGTTTTCTTTTTAAGGCATGGGTCCATAATTTTCTCAAAATTCGAATTCAGATAGTCAATTAAATCACTTCATCAAGTCCCTTGAATAATATATTAACTTTTTTTTACTTTCGAATAAAAAGTTAGAACTTCTAATATAAAAGGATAGAATCATGTGATAGCTCGCACTTCATGAATGTTATTTGATTTAATTGGCAAAACTTTTAAAAATAATACAATATAAAGGATCGATTTCTGCTCATGTAGTTAAAAAATAGTACATAAAAAAATCCAATTTTTAAAATCATTTTCTCTGAAATACATATTTCTAATATCCCTATTATTGGAGATCATTTGATGATGTGTTTATAATTAAAAGATTTCCTCAACTAACTAAACATATTTTGAGTCACAATTTCATAATTGAGTCACTTGACCAAGAACCAAAAAAAAAAAAAAAAAAAAAAAAAATCTACTAACGATGATTTTAATAACACCAAATTGAATTTAACAAAATACCCACACCCCCAAACATGGCATTGTTCTAAATTTAAGTATAGGAAAATGATATTTAGCAGGAATGCTGACTCAAGGGTGACAGAAACGGCTCCAAGAGGTACCGTTTTTGTTGTCTTTTCTGTATTCCTGTTACTAGAATAAATGAATATTAAAAATTTAATAATAAATTATCATATATAATAAATTATCGATCCGTTTATTTAGTCGTAAAATGATTGTAATTTGAAAGCAAGAGTATAAAGAGAAATTAGTGATAGAGAAAGAAAGTAAGTCGTGTACCTGATCACGTTGTGAGAAGTAGACCGGACAATCATAACCCGGTGAGTTATTTTTATTGTAATTTGACATTATCCTGTTATCAGCTCGGGTGGTATTTACCCCAAGGCTAATAAACTTATATTCATTTTTCTCACATGAACATAGGTTGAAGCTATTCTCCACCGAACTATATATGTTAAATCCTTATCTCTATGTGATTTTTTTTATCTCTTGCAAGTTTGTGATATTCCCAAAACCAAATAAATTCACAGTTGGGGGAGATTTTTTCTAGGGGTGATTTCCAATATTACCTTTGAAACGAAGAATGACCGTCGATAATTTTTATCAATTTTTTTTTTTAAAAAAATATTGGATGCTAGTTATCAAAGTTAAAGCCATTAACACTCATTATCAAAGTGTCCCATATTTGTGCAAAGAGAGAGGTTTAGGCACACAAAATATTTTTTCATAGGACCAGAAGTTAGAATCTCATGAATAAAATATGCAAGCTAGAAACGGTGGCACTTAGTGGTTCGGGGAAGTTGGTGAAGGTCGGTGTCGGGCTCAAGTTGAGGATAAGACAACCTTCATGACCGATCAAGAGTAGAGTGAGCGGGGGGTTCCTACCCACCGGTGTGGTGGGCGTCGTAGACGTTCTGACGCTCAAGTCAGTAATGAAAGTGAGCAAAAAGTAGAGGAATAACAAGGTCTGAGATTGCCTTATTCTCTGTAGACTGCCGTGAGGGCGTGGTCCGATGTATAAATGATGAAAGATTTAGAGAGCTCAAGTATTAGAGAGTTGAGAGTTAGATTTAGAATGCTTGAGCTTCCATGAATCATATTGTAAATGGAATGATCCTTTTATAGGTTTGAGGGATTTTCTTTTTTGGTTAACACATGGGCCGTATTTAATGGGATGAGACCCATAACACTCTTTGATTATTCATCTTTCAATGATGAAATGAGTGAGCTAAATGTGCAGAAGGTGATATTTTTTGGTTGATGAAAGATATGTTATCTTGTTGGCTTCAATTGGACATAAGGAGTCAATCCGGCCATTGGCCCAAATCTGACCTGAGTACAATTTGGAGGGTTTAAGACTATATCTGACATTGGGCCTGAGGTATAAAGATGAAAATACCCTTGACCCAAATTTGACCAGTACAGTTTATCTCATACTCTCTAAGTCAAAGAGTCATTGGCTTGGAAAGTATTTCGATGAGTATGTCGTCTAGGATCGATGTAGGCGTACTTGAGTATTGATGTCGTTTGGACTTGTCAAAGGTCATTCCATGTTGATGAAGCCAAATAAATATCAAGGATGATCCTTGGTCGACTCGACCTGGGTCCCGATGTTGCTTGGGCCTGCCAAATGTCATATTTAAAGAAAACAAATAAATATTAGGAATGATCCTCAATCAATCAGATATGATGATGATCTGGGAGACTGTTACGAGCTATAGGGAATGTTCTCATCGACTTGACTAGATGAAGTTTCAGGTTTTGATTTTGACTCGACATGGGCCAAATACATATCAAGGATGATCATTGGTCGACTCGACTTGGGCGTTGATGATGATCGGACCTGGGAAGTGTTGGACAATTATGACCCATAATATCACTATTTGTAAAGAACATTGTACTTTTTGTACAAATTAACTATGTGACAAAAGGAAATTGCTATTTTATCATTATTGTAATTGGATTACTTGGATATATATATATATATATATATATATATATATATATATATATATGTAATAATAAAAGTCCATATGGTTAAATCAGATTAATAAGATATGAGACAATATTAATCCACGAACGGTTTAATCATTAAATATCCCTAGTCGTAGTATTATCGAGACTGGACATCGATAATGCGGAATAGACTAGTATTGCACTTGTGCGCGTTATGGAAGCTTAACGACATAGTTCTCATATATTTAGGTATTGGATACTTATGCAAGTGTAATAAGAGGTTCTGTTAGCCGTTGGACCGGGAACAGCTTCGCATTGGATAGACCCTTTCAGAGTCTCATTGGTAGTATGACTATGTGTATATGGGAATCCGAATCAGGGTAGGTGTATGTGATCTTTAACCTGAGACTTGCATCGCTATTACTTGTGACAATCATTTTACTTTGGTATTGTTCGTCTGGAGCTTTAACAGGTTCTGTGTACGCCTCTGCTGGGTTTACTGAGAATCGTTGTGTATTGGATGTGATGTCAAGATGGGAGTATTACTTTAGTCATATGGATATGATGGTCACACAGGATACAATACTAGTACTCTTAAATACTGCAGCTATCGGGAAAGTATGACTAGGTCATGACTTTTCGATTACAGAGACTAGTTACGTGGGATCCGATATATGCTTCGTACGGGGCAGACACAGCGCCAGCCCTAGGTCTAACATGTGACATCCGATACTGGATCGTATTAGGCATTACATTGTATTACTACGCCTGATACATATAATATTCCTCGGCGGATATTTCTGGAGAATTGGGTAGGCACGGTGCTTTGCTAGAAGCCAACCATGTCTTGTAAATCGGTGAGAATGTGGTACGGGGTACGCACGTGTCGGATAGTCTGACAACCGAATTTACTGCCAACATATCCAGGAATCTCTTGGGTCGCTTCCCAAAGATTCACCAATGACATTTGACTCGAATAGAATTAATCTGGGATTAAATTCGTACATAAGAGAGAACGCGATTAATTTAGAATTAATCGGTAAAATAAATTTAATAGTTAAATTGATTTTTTCTATTTAATTTATTTATTTGGGCTAAAATAAATATATCAGATATATTAATTGAAATTGGATTTCAATATGAAATTAAAATTGGATTTTAATTCGAGCGAACAAATTAATTTGGAATTAATTCGTAAGCGGTTATCGTAATAATTTTGCGAGGCATAATTATTTAATTAAATTGGATTTAATTATGTAGCGACGGGAAATTCGTTTAATTCAGAATTAAACGAACCCGGACCCAAGCTAAGTTGTGTGTTGGATAAGCCAACTTAAATTTGGAATTTAAAAGTGGTGGGACCCACTTGACTTACATCAACTTGTCAAAAGTGTGATGGAAGTAGTTGGCAATATTAATGGTTGAACTTTAAAACACACAACAACCAAAAAATCTTGGAACTATTCACTCTCTCATTCTTTTCTACACATTGCCCATTTTATCTCTACCTTGGAGGGCAGATTTTGTTTCAAAATTTGATCAAGCTAGCACTTGGAGAGTTGATTAAGGTGATAAGGAAACTCACCCAAGAGTTGAAACAACAAAATAAAGCTTGGAGCTTCATCTTTTCAAAGGAAATTTTGGAAATTTCTCAACACATCAATGTAAGTTTTTTTCCGCAACTTTACTTGATAATTCACACACGAATCATGTTTAGGATCTTGGGCATGTCTTAGAGACACTAACAGGAAGATGCTTGGTCGACCCGATCTAGGTGTTGTTGTTGACTGGACCTGTTAAGAGGAATATCATGTTTATAGAAAATAAATAAACTTTAGGGATTGTCCTCAGTCGACCATATGAAGGCTATGACAATCTCTAGTCGACTAATCCTGCGAATGGTTAGGGGAGTCTTCAATTTCATTCGAACCAGATGAAGGTCCGGGTCTTGAACTCGACTCGACATGAGTCATTGGGGAATGTTCCCGTCGACTGGACCAGATGAAGGCCAGGATAATCTCCAGCCGACTGATCCTGAGAAGGACTAGGGGGAGTCTTCAATGTCGTCTGGACCATATGAAGGTCCATGTCTTTAACTTGACTCGACATGAGCTATTGGGGAATATTCCCATCGACGAGACCAGATAAAGGCCAAGATAATCTCCAGCCGACTGATCCTAAGGAGGACTAAGAGAGTCTTCAATATTGTCTGGACCAGATGAAGGTCCAGGTCTTGAACTCGACTCGACATTACCTGTAAGTGATAAAAAAAACATACATGGTGAGTGATGAGTGGAAAATATATCAATATTTACCACCCATTTTACTTAATATTTTGTATGGTTTCTCGAGTTTTATGAATGTTTTGATGTGTTTTAGTTTATTTTACAAATAAAATAAAATCGGAACTCATTGGAATCAATCAGGACGAAATATGGAACAAATAAGGGAAAAAACTGGACTTGACATTTGGATTTTGGAGGTTGGAAACTTGAAATGGCATTCTAATGAAGTACAATTTCGGAAATTTCAATTTTGCGTAATTTTCTTATTTTGGCCATAATGTTTTACTCCTATATCGTATTAAGGTGATTCAAGTTCCAGATGAAAGAAAACTCAAAGATATACAACTTTGATGTTCATTAGAATTTCGAATTCTGAAGTTTTCAAGACCGAAATTGATGAAAAATCCAAAGTGTGTTATGTGTAATTATTAAAGTCATTATCAAATACAAAAAAAAAAAAAAATAGAAAATGACAATTTACAAATTACAATCGTCAAACTTCGAGGATTTGGTGGAGTGTTTGGTGTCATGTTTGGTGTCACGTTTGGTGGCATGTTTGGTGGAGAAATTGATGGAGGTAAAATTTTACCTATAAATAGAGCTTGATTTCATTTGTAAATTTCATACTTTCCTTCAGGTTTCTCTTAAGGAACTTGAGGATTGTATCTTGTGTGTTTATTTTCTATATTTTAATTATGTATTTTTTTTTAGTAATAATAGTTTATGTGCTTTTACTTTCTTTTATGTTCTGTAATTAATTTCCGATGGGAGAAGAGTGAAACCTTTAATATGATAAGGTATATTAATCTCACTTACTTTATAATATGAAAATTATAATTTAATAATATGGATTAATGTTGATACCGTCTATATGACTGGTTTTATTTATTTGACATAATGTGACACCACCTATATGGTCGGTCTTTAGGTGACAGATGATTATCGCCTATATGGCTAGTTTATGGACAAATAATAACACCGCATTTATGGCTGGTTTGACTTAATTAATCGGGTAACACTGGCAAATTCTATATTATAATAAAGTGAGATTTCTACATTTGAAATATTAAAAGTGGATCCCCTAACCCCAATATTTTTTTTAATCTAGGGAAGTGATGAAGCACAATATTCACGAGTTAATAATTGATTTTCTAATATAATGTGTGATACATTAGGCTTGTTTATTGAATCTTAATCTTAATGCTTCTTTTTAGGGATGGAAACGGGCCGGGTATAAGGCGAGGATGTCAATACCCGCACCTGTACCCGCGTGATATATAATATCCCCGATCCCGACCCGTCACTCATGCGGGTACGGGTTGGGGATTCCTCGTATATAACAAAATATACCTGTCCCAATCCTCTATCCCCTTTTATTTATTAATTATTATTTTTTTTTATCTTTATGCTTTTAAAAAAATCAATTAAAAAATTATTGGAACAAATAGATATAAAATAAAATATTAAATTAATAACTGTAGATTTAAATTTACTTTAGTACTTAAATAAAGAAGAAAAATACATAAATTACCAAATAAATACTAATGCGGTAGAAATCTCATCTTTAAAATAAAATGAAATGAATTAATTAATTAATATTGATAGAAATCTCATCTTCAAAATAAAGAGAAAAATATTATATTAAATTGAACAAGTAAATTATGTTTTTCCTATTTTTTATTTAATAAGGAATTAATAATTTTGACTAAAAAATTAATAATTAAAAAGTCAAAGTCAAACGGGTTTATTGAGCGGGTACGGGTTAGAAAGTCTTATACCCGTACCCGGCCCGTATACCTAACGAGTATTAAAAATTATACATGCACCCGGCCCGGTTTTAAAAAAGATAGCTAAATACCCGCCCCTAATACCTCGGGCGCCTGCATGGATTTTTGCCATCCCTACTTCTTGTTGACTGATCACCAATAAGATTGATGAGGTAAATGTAAAATGAACTTGACGAATGGATTTTATGTTTCATCCTTATAATCAATAACACACGATCTCACTTTAGAGGGGATTTCCTTACAGGATATGAATATACATGTCGGGCGTGGGTAGCCATAATTGGAACTTGAATTTAATGAATTCGGGTAACTTAGTTAACATAGACATATAGTTAATTGGGTTACTTTGGGTGTTTGCATTCGACCATCGGAAGAGGCTTATGCATATCTTCGTGTTCCAAGTTAACAAACTAGTATATTACACATGTATAGAAGAATCAATTCATCATTAGAATAATATTGTGTGAAGTCACAACCCTAGATGTTTTGTCTTTTCTTTGTATTTTTATTTATTTATTTATTTTAGTTAGATCCATCTCCAACCAACAACAATCAATCCATTCTCACCCCAATTATATACATGTAAATAAATAGCATCAACAATTAATAATATTAAGAATTAAGTCCTCGTGGGATCGATATGTTTATACTACTTGTGCGATACGTGTGCTTGCGTATAGTGCGTTTACTGCGGATCAAGTTTTTGGCACCGTTGCCAGGGACTTATTTTTCTTACATTATTAATTTTGAAGCTATATAATTTACTTGTATCTAATTTTCTTTATTTTGATTTTTATCTTTTCATTGTTATTTGTTTTATTTTCAGGTGGTTGAAAATGGATCATTATTGGGCGATGAAAGCATTAAGAATTTTAAGAGGTGAAGATACACCCCACATCAGGGAGACACAGTCCGGTTTTCTAAGGCCTGTTGTCCAGCCCAACAACTATCCATGGATGTCAGAGCCAATCAACATGAAATTTGCTTAACCATTTCAGAACACAATGATTAGATGTGAGATATGTGATGGTAACCACCCAAGCGATCAATGCATGTACCAATATAATTCAGGGTGGCAGAATTATCAGAATCATTCTTGGTATGTCAATAAAGAACCAATATATTTCACTGAACCATATTCTACATCTTATCCACCATCAACCTATGATCTTCATCAAAAACCAAAACCATCCGAGGAAGAACGGTTGATGGACATGCTCAAGAAACACGATGAACGGATGAGTGACTTGTTCAAGAAACGGGAAGCAATCTTTCAGAGTCAAGCAGAAACTATAAAGAAACTGACAGATCAAGTGAGACAATTAATAGAAAACCAAAGCTACATACCTCACGGAACATTTTCAGATGACACTGATGAAGCCTTTGAGTACCAAATATTTCACGATAACACCTTAATAAGGGAAGAGATTGTGGTAGAAGTATCAGTTCAGGAGGCCGAACATGTAAAATCTCAATTTGATCTGGATAATTCTCTGGTCGCTGATTGCATCTTTGAGGAGAAACAAGCATAAGAGCTACCCAAACCGTTCATACCAACCACAAAGGATGAAGGCCAACAGACATACATATCTTTACATCCTCAAGTTGACACTTATGGAACATGCATTAAACAGATGTCAGATGAAGAACTGAATGCAGAAATTTTAAAATACATCTTTGAAGAAATGATGGAACAAGATGCAGGGCAAATTTAAGAGCAAATGTGGGAGCATAACGAAAATCTCATGACACCAGATGATACATCACTACATTGGGGAGTATATATTAAGGACACCGCCCAGAAGCTTGACAAAATGGCACAACCATTTAAAGTTAAGCACCACACGAGACCTCATAATATTTTTTCTGTCCTTTCAGGAACCACTGGTGCGACAAAGTTCAAGAAGGTGGCACGAGAACTGAGTCAGACAAAATCCTTTTGGCCACCTCATTTTTGGAAAAGACGTTGGAAAAGCAACGCACATGGCATTGTCATTTCCAGGACGTCAAAAACCACACTGAAGCCTTCTTGAAGGACAATCTTCATACATGTCGGGCTGAAGACGATAAATTTAGTGCTGGCGGGGAGGCAACCCATGTAAGTTTTTTATTTTTAATCTTATTTATTTTTATTTTTTATATTTTATGTACAGATGTTGTAGAGTTTTTAATTTTGTGTATTATTTTCTTGTAGGAAAAAGCACAGACAGAGCATTTAAGGCAAGCAAACCAATCTACCAGTAAAAGCAGGAGCCATCAAAGAATGATGTTTAACAAATCGAGCAATTTGCACGGTAGTGTTATTCCCTTCTTTTTACTTTATTTTGTATTGCATTGGGATAATGCTAGATTTATGTTTGTGAGTGATTATTGCATGCTCTATCTTATTATTTCCTACATGTTTTGTTTTGTTTAATGCATGTTTTCTTTTTTGCACGCTAACCGGTTGATGTCTTCTAAACTCTTCTTCTTCTTTTTAAGACACTGGGGACAATGTCTCAATTAGGTTGGGGGAGGGGATAATTGTGTTGGATAATTATGACCCATAGCATCACTATTTGTACAGAACATGGTGTTGTTGTACAAATTAACTATGTGACAAAGGAAATTGCTCTTTTATCATTTGTAATTGGATTACCTGGATATATAAATGATAAAAGTCCATATGATTAGTACCAGATTAATAAGATATGAGACAATATTAATCTACGTAAGGTTTAATCATTAAATATCCCTAGTCGTAGCTTGTGTGTGTTATGGAAGCGTAACGACATAATTCTCATATATTTGGGTATTGGATACTCATGCAAGTGTAATAGGAGGTTCTGTTTACCGATGGTACGGAAACAGCTTCGCTCTGGATAGACCCCTCAGAATCCCATTGGTAGTATGACTATGTGTCTATGGGAGTCCGAATCAGGGTAGGTGTATTTGGTCTTAACTTGAGACTTGCATCGCTAACACTTGCGACAATCAGTATACTTTGGTTTTGGTTGTCCGGGGCTTTAACAGGTTCTGTGTACGCCTCTTCTGGGTATACTGAGAATCCTAGTGTATTGGGTGTGATGTCAAGATGGAAGTATCACTTCAGTCATATGGAGATGATGATCACACAAGGATACAGAACTGATACTCTAAGTGCTATAGTCATCGGGGAAGTATGACTAGGTCATGACTTTCCGATCATAAAGAGACTAGTTGTTAGTGATCCGATATATGCTTCGTACGGGGCAGACACAACTCCAGCCACAGGCCTGGCATGTGACATCCGATACTGGATCGTAATACGCAATACTACATATACTACGCCTGACAAAGATCTTATATTCCGTAGAAGAATATTTCTGGAGAATTGGGTAGGCACGGTGCTTTGCTAGAAGCCAACCATGTCTTGTAAATCGGTAAGAACGTGGCACCGAGTACGCACGTGTTCGGAAAAAAATAGCGACAAAAATATTACATCCGTCGCTAAAATTAGCGACAAAATTTTATTCTGTCTCTATATAGAGATGAAAATTCCATAGCTAAATAGCGAAGGAATTTTCCGTCGCTATTTAGCGACAGAATAATTTCCGTTTCTTTTTAGCGACATAATAATTTCCGTAGCTAAATAGTAGGGGTGTTCACGGGTTGGGTCGGGTCAGGTTTTTTTAAATTTTGTGAAACCGATTGGGTCGGGTCACGTGGAAGTCGGGTCGCGGGTCGGGTCACGCGGAGATAAAACCCGCGAAGATGAAACCGTCGGGTCGGCCAAAAAAATAATTTTTATTTTATGTCTAAAAAATTATCATATATATAAAGTTTTAATACAATAAAAGTAATAAATAAATGAAATAATAGTAAAAACTTTAAAAAATTAATAAATTTTTTAGAAAAAAATAAAAATTTTAGAAAACTAGGAAAAATATTATAGGGTCGGGTTTTAATATCAAACCTGTTGCCCAACCCGAAAATTTCGGGTCGGGTGAATTCCTCATAGGTCGGGTCGGGTTGCGGGTTGACCCGACCCTATGAACACCTCTACTAAATAGCGACAAAAATTTCATAGCTATTTAGTGATGAAATAAATTTCCATAGCTAAATAAAGATGTAATTTCTGTAGCTATTCTGTAGCTATTTATTTTACAAAAATTTAAAAAGTGGAAATTTTAAAATTTTAGATAGGTAGGAAATTTAAAATTTTAAAGATGTGCGAAACTTTTAAATTTTATAAATAAGGGAAAATTTTAAATTTTAGAGAGGGGAAATTTTTAAATTTTAGAGAGGTGAGAAATTTTATAATTATAGAAATGTGAGAAATTTTTAAATTGTAGAGAGAGGAAATTTTTAAATTTTAAATAAGAGAAAATTTTAAAATTTTTGAATGGTGGACAATTTTAAAGAAGTGATTTTTTTAATTGTTATATATACATCTTCAATTCCACAAGACACCATAATGTCCACCACAAGTTTTGACGCACCACCATCCATTTACGCCACCTTAAACCAAAAAAATATTAGTGTTTATTTCTCGGGAAAATTTAAAAATGGAGATAAGAAAAATGAGAGATTGATAATGAGAGTTGATGTATGAAATTTTTTTATGATATATGGAATTGAGTAAGAAAATTTTGGATGGTGTATTGGAGTTTAGAGTTAAAAAGATTGTGGTGTATATATAGAGGAAGAAATAAGATAAGCGGGAATACTTGTATATTTTGTAGACATTTGAAATTTTCACAATGTGGGAAATTTTTAAAATTTGACGAAATTTAGCGACGGAATAGAGATTCTATTAATGAGACCCAATTTCCATACGATTTTGCGTGTATGATATTCTGAACATGGTTAAATCGCATGGATGTTCATACTTGTCATTAGAGGCCATGTCGTCTGGACAATTGATAGTTTAATATAGTAGCCATATTATGACGTCTGGGACAAGAGAGGATACTCTGGCAAGAACTTATTCTCTTTGTGTCCACTAGATAAAATGTCTTTCAATGAAGAAGTTTCCACCGTTAAGTTTCTTCATTTGTCGAATGGGAGAAAATGGAGATTCCAAATCTTAGTGGAAAGCTGCTCTTTTCAAGCTAACCATGATCATTTCCTTTCTACATGTCCCACAGTCGACCACTAGGCTTCTCTTTCAAACTCGTTGGGCCTCCGATAGGTTTCAAGAAATAGGCTTTTGAAGGATTTGGGCCTTCACTTAATTGAAACTGTAGCCTTAGTTGGAGTCACGAGGTGTCTTTTAGGCGGAGTTTGAAGTGCCAAAAATGAGATGAGTATAAGAGAGATTTGGAAGCTCATTTGCTTCATTCACTAAAAATATCTCATGTTTAGCAAGTTGGAAGAGCTTCTTCAACTCTCAATGTATTCTTTATAACCTTCTTCGTGTTCTTCAATTCTTCATTTTGTAAATTCGAACTGTTCTTACTCAAATTGGCTTTTTGATCTTTAAGACTGCTGTGAAATTATTTGAATTTTGTTTAAGGATTAAGTTAATTTGATCTCCAGGGAATAGAAAATTTAGTGTTTGTAGATTTTAAGGTAGTGTGGTCATTTTAATCAATGTCGATTGAGGTTTCAATGGATAGTGGTGATAGTCGAGTGAGAAGATATGTCTAATCCCCTACGAGGATTAACATTGAGTCGATTGAGGATGAGCATTGAGCTGGTCATGTGAAGATTTAAGAGAGGTTGAGATTCTAACAATAATAGAGTTGCCTTTAGGAATACCAACTAACACAACACCAATTAGGACAATTCCAACCGTGAGGGAGTCGAGTCGGATCCCAAGCACGAGTGAGCTAATGAATATCTTGACAATGAACCTAGCCAGTCGAGTGACTGAAAAATCGATGAGGGAAATGAAGTTGAAGTACAAGTTTCCTCAGTTCATAGAAATTAGATTAGCCACGTCGACTGAGAGGATAAATTATAAAATTCTTGGATGGATTGGATTTTATGAACGCCCATTTGTTAATGAGTTTAGGTTCTTAATACCCAAGTTAGTCTGGGAAGTATTGGATCACCATGGGTTAGCCCCTTCGTTATTGGTGCTCAACACTTGAAGGATACTACTGTTGGTTGAATATATGGCGTATGAGCTGGGGATAAGGTTTGAAGTTAAGGATCTGCTATGCACATACTACTTGAAGAAGCATGTGAAAGAGAATGGGAGGTATACTCTGATTCTTCGACAGAAAAGAAAGCACATGGTGTTAGGCTTGACTACAAACGACAGGGGAGATTGGCAAAAGTTTTATTTTTTGTGAATGGGGAGGGTGTATTTGGGTCGATTGGGGCTGGTAGTGTCCTAGAATATTGGAGTACATCGAGTGTGTGTCTGTATTTTTCTCTTCCATACTATTGACTTATCGCTTGGCTGATGTATATCTTCTTTGGGTTTTGCAGGTTCATCTCAAAAATCATTCGTTCGATATAACTCCAGGTTTCGTTGCAAACACCAGATACTTAATAAGTCTACTTGCTCCAGAGAGGAATTAGAGGGTTGTGTTGCAAGATGAGAGGTTGACACTGACTCCATTGTGGAATGATGTTTTTGATTCAGAAGGTACCCATTTGGCTCTCTGTAATGATATTTTGGCTGTGATATTCAGCACTTGGTTGTGTCAACGGACATTTGGAAGACTGCTATTTTTAAAGCCACTAACATACAAGAAAATTTTATACGCAACTCAGACTATGTCAGGTCAGTTCAAATTACCATCTTTTGATGAGATGAAATCCAAGAGGAATGGCAAGAAAGCCAAAGGGAATAAGCCTGAGCCTTTGGAAGTTGAAATCCTTCATGCTAAGGAAACCACTTCATCTCGAGCTCATATTGAAATGCCAAACTAGTCGACCAAAATGACTATTGCGTCGAAAAAATGGTGAGCTGTGTTCGAGCCGGATGAGGACTTGGAGAATGTCATCTTCAAAATTCCTCATAGGTCGACTACCATTTCTAATCTTTCCAGCATCACGAAGTTTGTCAAGAGGCTCTTACTCGAAGAATATGAGCATCAACTGACGGAGCTGGGCTCCTTGGAATCTATCAAGAAAGTCGTGGCTCTGAATTATCAAGTAAGGTTTTCCAAGAACTTAATCTTTCTCTGGTCCTTTAAGTTTTTTCGAGTGGGAGCTAACTTATATGTGTTGCCAGGCTCTTGATTGCAACCTGTTTATTTAAGAATATGTTGAATCGAGCCAGAGACGGATTTGGGAAGTGGAGAAATCCAATACATTTGTAAGGAAAGAGAATGCTGAGCTGAAGATAACATTAGAAGCCTCTGAAAAGAAGGAAAAAAAGATGGAGGAGTTGGAGAAAGAGTTGAAATCGACTCAAGCCACACTTAAACTTGAGAGAGTGGTTTTCGAGGCCGAGAATGAGGCTTACAAGTAGAGTGTGGATTTTCTTGAAAAGAAGAAAGACGAGCTGATTGAATGACTGGAGGGAGTCGCCTATGAGGCAGTGTTGGTTGAAAGAAGTAAACCAATGAAGCAGTTCTTGGCAGAGGAACATTCAAAATGGACCCCCAAAAATGGATAAGGGAGCATGAGCGATATAAAGCTGGCTCTCTTCGTCGGGTGAGGAGTTTGAAGAAGATTAAGAGATTTTTCTAGCAGTTGTCGACTCGGAGGGGAAAATTATACTAGAGAAGGATTTAGCAGAGTTAGAGGAGATTCTAAAAGAATTTGAAGAGAAGACCGTAGAAGTTGGTGATGCTCATGATGCTCCTATTGCTGTCGCTTCCTCTGTAGAGGTTACGGAATTTGAAGCCGTTGAAGACTGAAGATTTTATTTTTACTTTTAACTTGTAATTTTGATGGCCGATGGCACCAATTTGTAAAACTTTAACAATCTTGATATATGAGAACTTTCATTTGCAAATCTTTTTGTCGTCAGAACTTTTGTTTGTAGAAAAGTCACATAAATATCTAAGTGATCTTAACTTGAAATGGAAGAATGTCTTCAAACCAAGTTGTGAAACTGTAAGAAATCTTTAACAAAATCGAAGTGAAGAAAGGCTGCATGGTAGTATCATTCTCCCCAATCATACAGCAGTCAGTAGTCGAGTGGCTGGTATATGAATTTTAGTAAGAAGGTCTATATGTAGAATCGCTTGAGATACACAGCATTCCAGCTGTTCTGAATGAGTCTCATATCTTCATATTTCAATTTGTAAGCTCATTGTCTAACGACATTTGTAATGATGTATTGGCCTTCCCATGTAGGTCCAAGCTTCCCATCTCCAACTTCCTTGGTGTTTTAGAATACTTTACGTAGGACCCAGTCACCTTCTTTGAATATTTGGTACCTGACATTCTTGTGAAATATTTGGCCATTATCCGCTGGTGGCCGTAAGTCGTATGTAAGAGTTTTCTCTTAACTCATCAATTGTATCAAGGCTCTGATTTATGAGCCTTTGATTGGAATCTTCACCGAGCCATTGGTAGCGTGGGGATGGTATGCTTCCTTCAGCCAGGATCACTGTCTCGGCTCCAAATGCAAGTGAGAATGAGGTTTCTCCAGTTGACGATCGAGTTATCATTTTGTAGGACCACAATACTCCTGGGAGCTCGTCTTCCCATGACTCTTTCACCTTTTCCAATCTTCTCTTCATGGTGTTCATGATAGTCTTGTTGGAGGACTCACTTTGGCCATTGGCCTAAGGGTAGCGTGGGGTTGAGAAGCTTAGTCTAATATAAAATTCTTGGAAGCAGTGGCTGATGAATTGAGTTCCATTATTAGTCACACTCTCATTTGGCAACCAGAATCGACATATTATGTTTTTCCAAACAAAGGCTTGCACTTCTTGGTCTCGTATCTTGGCAAAAGACCCAGCTTCAATCAATTTGGAATAGTAGTCAGTAAGCGTAAATATGTAGACTTGCTGGCCTAGGGTGGTTTGGAGTTTGCCTACGATATCTATTCCATATTTAATGAATGACCAATGAGAAGGAATGAGATTGAGTATTTCTGGTGATAGGTGTGAGATTGAGGCAAACCTTTGACATTTCTCACATCTACGGGTGAAGTTTGCTGCATCGGCTCGCTTGGTGGACTAATAATTTTCTGCAGTGTGGGCTCGACATGCAAGGTTTCTTCCTCTAGAGTCATTCCCATATTCCTGCTCATGCAGCTCCGCCAACACATAGCGTGCTTCCTCGGGAGTAAGGCACTTGAGGTAGGGCCAAGAGAAAGATCTCTTCAGGAGTTGGCCATCATAAAGAGTGAACCTTGCAACTTGGTGTTGAATTTTCCGAGCCTCGATTTTGTCTTATGGGAATGCACCTTCTCGCAAATATTTCATTATCGGAATCATCCAAGAGTCGCCTGGAATGATTGAGGCGACAACTTTAGCTACCTTTCAGATGGATGGCTATTGTAAATACACCACCGGAATGGATTGGGGTTTGTCTCCTTGCATTGTCGAACCGAGGGTGCCCAGAGAATCTACATGAGTGTTTTCGGTCCTGGGAACTTGTGAGATTGCGAGCTCCTCAAATGATGACTCTACTTCCTTCACCCTTTGTAAGTAGGACGCCATTTGTGAGTCACGTGCTTGATACAACCCTTGGAATTATTTCACAATGAGTTGGGAGTCTGACTTGACTTCTAACTTTTTAGCTCTTAAATCTTTATCCAATGTCAATTCAGCTATTAGAGTTTCGTACTCAGCTTCATTATTGGTGACCTTGAAGCCACACTTGATTGCCTATTGTAGTGTGTCGCCTTCCTAGATAGTGATCACGATTCCAAACCCGCATCCCCTCTTGTTGCTAGATCTGTCGACTGTAAGTTTCCATGTGGCCGTCGAATGGATACATTGGACTTCTAGTTCATCTGGGACTTGTAGGCTGAGACTGAAGTCGGCTACAAAATCTGCTAAAGCTTGAGATTTGATCATGGTTCGTGGCTAGTAAATGATGTCGTGTTCCCCAAGCTCTACAACCCATTTCACCAGTCTCCCAAAGAGCTCGGGTTTATGGATTATGCTTCTCAGGGAATACAAAGTATAAACTGTGATCGAATGCCCTTGAAAATAACAGGGTAGCACTTTCCCATTTGGGTGTAGCGAGTCTCCACAACAAGTAAAGCTTTACTCACATAGTAGACCGTGAGTTGGGTTCACTCTTGTTCTCTGATCAAGACCGCACTGACTGCCTATTTTAAAACTCTTAAATAGAGGAAGAGTCTCTCACTGTCGACTGGTTTAGAAAGAAGTGGTGAAGAGTTCAGGTACCTTCTGAGCTCCTTTAAAGCTTCTTTGCAGGCTGAGGTTCATTCAAAGTTTTTTGCTTTCTTGAGAGTAGAGAAGAACAAGAAACTTCCGTCCATAGACTTGGAGATGAACCGGTTCAAAGCTGTAATCCTCTCTGCTAGTCACATGACGTATTTCGGGCTAGTGGGCGAGGGGATGTTAATGATGAATTTTATTTGATCAGGGTAGGGTTTTATTCCCCATCGAGTGACCATATTGCCAAGAAACTTACCTGAGGCTACTCCAAAGACCCATTTTGTGGGATTCAACTTCATGCCATACTTCCTCATAATGTCGAACGCATGTCCCAAGTATTCTAGATGTTTCTCAGCCTTCAATGATTTTACCAATATGTCGTCTATGTAGATCTCCATGGTCTTCCCAATCTGTTGGGAAAACATTTTGTTGAAGAGATGATGATATGTGGCTCCAACAATTTTGAGTCCAAATGGAATCACCTTGTAGCAATAGATACCTCTGTTGGTGACAAAGGTTGTTTTCTCTTGGTCATTTAGGTGTATGAGGATTTGGTTGTAGCCCGAATAGGCATCCAAGAAGCTTAATAACTCATGTCCAGTTGTAGAATCCACCATTGAATCAACATAATGTAGATGGAATGAGTTTTTGGGCATTCTTTGTTCAAATCCGTAAAGTCGATGCATACTCGTCATTTCCCATTCTTTTTTCGAACTACGACGACGTTTGCAAGCCATTCTGGGTACTTGACCTCATTGATGGCTCCATTTTAAATTAGTTTCTGAACTTTCTCGTCGATAAATTGGTTTCTTTCTGGAGCGAACTTTCTTCTCTTCTATCTAACAGGGGGTAGTCTGGGTCCACATGAAGTTCATGAGTCATCATCTCAGGATCAATGTCTGTCATATCTTTATGAGACCAGGCAAAACACACAGTCTCATTGCTTCTTCAGTTGCACAGTTTTAATTGAAAGTGCCACAAACTTCCAGGAAGTTGCTGATGTGGGCATTAGGATCTTCTGTTGCATTCCCTCAAATTGAACTGACTGCTGTATCATCTGAATGCATGTTTTAATGTCACAAGCATTTGCTGGTAAGAGCGGAAGTATACTACAAAAAATGAAGTCGTCAACCACCGGAATAGTTCTGTCTCAAATGGGAATTGGTGGTGCAACCTCTAAAGGTTCAGGTTCCATGTTGATGATTTCTTCTTGGCCTTCTCGCCTTTCACTTCTCAACTGTCTGATGGTTCTTTCAATTTCTGGGTCAAGTGGACGGATTTCAAACTTCTGGTTCGTCTCATGTAGTGTTTGAGAACCTGAAATAAAAGAAAACAAAAATAATAAGTAATAGCAAATTAGACACAAGTAAAGGCATCTAACTCCAAAATTAATAGTAAAAGATAAATAAGTCCCCGACAACGACGTCAAAAACTTGACCGGCGTGATCACACACGTATAACGCAAGCGCACGTATCGTTCAAGTAGTATAAATGTATCGATCATACGAGGACTTAATACCTTAGCTATTAATTTATGACGTTAAATGATTACGAGTACCTATTAGATTGGATTTTTTGATTGGATGATGATTTTAAACTAAAGAGGAATAAATAAAACAGTGCAAAAGTAAATTAAGGGAAAATTCAATATTAAGAAACTATCTAGGGTTGTGAATTCTTCCAATATCTTTTAAAGATGAAGTGGTTATCTCATGTTTGTGAAATATATTGGTTTATTAACTTGGAACACGAAATTATGCACAAGCCTCTGCCGATGGTCAGATGTAAATACCCAGTATAACCCAATTAATCATATGTCTATGTTAAACAAGTTACCTTAATTCATTAAGATTAAGTTCTAATTGTGGCTACCCCCGCCCGACATGTATATGTCTATCCTGGAAGGAAATCTATTAAGGGGTATCTAATCCTTAAGAGAGATCGTTGACTATTAAGTCTATGGCTGAAACCTAAAATTCATTTGTAAAGTTTATTTTAAGTTTACCATATCAATCTTATTAATGGCCAATTAACAAGAACCATTAAGCTTAAGACTTAATAAATAAACCTTTATATTACCTAAGACACAAAATAACCCATTATAAACCGGTGATATTTGAATTCATCACAACCCTAGATAACTGGTTTAGTTACGACACATATCTAAGGCTAGTAAAAGCTTAAATAAAGTAAATGACATAAAGTAAATGCTGGAAATTAAAAACGTAAATAAAGCAATAAATAAAATGCTGGGGTTATATGATTCACTTTTATTACTTCTATTTTAGATATCTCCCTTATTATAATATATTAACTTTGCATGACATTACCAACCGACCATAAAGGCGGTATCCTAATTAATTCAAAATTTTGATTAATTCCAACCGACCATAAAGGCGGTATCCAGTTTAGTCAGGTTAAAATAAATTTAATTAAGTCCAACCGACCATAAAGGCGGTATCCCATTAAGTCAGGTTTTAAATAGTTTATATGTTATAATTAAGGGAGATTAATCTAAATATTAGTAATAAAAGCTTAACCTTTTACCCCAGTAGAGGGGAGTTACCTCCTCATGCTAAAAGGTAAAAATAAAGATAGAAAAGTAAAGTAAAGAAAGAACTATTGCGTAAAATAAATAAAATTAAATACAAAAAGCTGTAAATAAACAAGCAAGATACAATCTTTTTAGTATTCTTAAGGAATTCCCCAGAAGGTATGAATTTGCAAATGAAATAGGTCTGAATTTATAGGCATCAATGGGTCTTGCGCGTCGTGACGTGTGCAACCTTGAGCGTCGCGACGCGCCGTTGATTATTAAAACGTGGAATGACTTTTGCGGAGATGATGACACGTGGCGTCGGTTGAGTCGGCAGCTAAATTATTGGCTTGGCGTCACGATGTAGAATGCTCTGCGCGTCGCGATGCTGACGTCAGCAATGATGTGGATTGTTGGCAGCATGAGATGATGACACATGTCCGACACACGTTAGCAGATTGCTGTGATATTGACACGTGGCAGTCGCATGTTAGCATGATAGCAGACTTCTCTAATTTTGACACGTGTCCGGCGCACGTTATCGGCGCATGATAGCAAATGATGCATTTTAGCATGGCGCATTTTAGCAAATGGTGTATTTTAGCAGGAAATTTACATTTTTACCCTTTTTGTCTGTTTTTCGCTGTTTTGGCCCCGAATTGCTTTCAGAGAGTCCTGTTATTTTATTTATATACAAAATAACACAAAACACATCAAAATATTCACAAAACTCAAGAAACTATGCAAAATATTAAGTCGAATGAGTGGGAAATAGTGATCTATTTACCACTCATCACACCCTCAAACCTAATATTTTGCTAGTCCTCGAGCAAAACAACAAAATAAAATAGCATAAACATTTTTAAAATAAAAATTAAACTAAGCCACTTTCGTAGGGATCACGGTTGCATTTAGCGTATGCAACAAGCCTTTAAACCCCTATGTGTCCCTAGTGGACAAGTTGTAGTCTCGTGAGAGCTTACAATGACGATACCCACAAACGTCAGTCTAATGCACACAAAAGCAAAAAGACAAGAGAAAATAGAATAAACAAGTTAGTGACTAAACAAGTGAAACTTCTTATCCAAGTTAGTAGTTGTTTTCTTTCTTTCTAAATTACCAAATAAGTACATTCCCCTATTATTTTTACCATTTTCCATATTCACAACTAATAAAGTATTAATCAACTTATTGTGCCCACAATATTCATAAGTGTAGTTGAAAAGAGAGTAATATTTTTGTCCTAAAGTTATATCAGAATTCACACCTTTTTTTAGCAATGTAATTTTTTATTTATTTATATACAATATCTTTCATCCATGTAGCGAGCTTAAGGCTAGTGACTCCCAAGCCAGTTGGTTTTAGGGCACTAGGTGTTAAGACACCCTTACAGACTTAATTACTCGGATTTTAGATATATATTTTATAACATCTTTCATCCATATAGTGAGCTTTAGGCCAGTGACTCCCAAGCCAGTTGGTTTTAGGGCACTAGGTGTTAAAACACCCCTACAAACTTAATTACTCGGATCTCATATGTTTTTTTTATTCCATTGCTTTTTTAGATGCTTCTTCCAATTAAACTAGAGCACTGAATATTACAAACTTTTCACTTACAACTCATGGTCGTATGTTACCATGTATATTGATAATACCTGTCAACTGAGCATATGAAGATCCAATTTAATCAATATTATGGAGATTTCACAAATTAAATAATTTAAAAGGAAATAAACAAAAATTAACTTGTTACGAAATAGGTTAAGATACGTCTCAGGAGTGGAAATTTTTTACACAGCTATCTCACACCAATTTAACCTGATTAGTCAAGTTAAAAAATACAAAAACACTAAATATATTTTTTTAAAATTTTTGACTAAAAATCAAATAAAAACAACACAATAAAAACAAGATACTAGTCAACTATTCCCATCCCTCAAACCTAATTGAGACATTGTCCCCAATGTCTAAAAATTAGTAGAAAAGTAAAGAAAACAATACCTGAGTAGCTGAAATTCTACATCTAAAATGAAAATTAAAGGTTAAGATCCAAATTTATCCAACGCTTCTTACCACGATCATTATCAGACCAGTTAATCTTGGATATGATAAGGTCAATTTTTGGTTCAAAGGCTAAAATTTGGTCAATTAAATCATGGGCAGTTCTGGCAGTGAAGAGGATTTCTTTTACAGGTTTTGACACGAACCCATTTCTCCTGACATCATCAAGAAACACACAAAGAAAATCATAAAATCCATCAGCATTAAACAGTCCAATCGGTTTCTGGTGTATGTTCAAGTTTGCCCAAGATAGTACTGTAAAAATTTTCTCCATTGTGCCCAAGCCACCTAGCAAAGCAATAAAAGCATCAGCATAGTTAATCATTTCAACCAGTCGTTCAGACATACCTGGTACAATAAGTTCTTATCCATTTGATGGTCCTATAAGATTCGCCTCCGCCAAATGTTTTCGGATGATTCCCAAGACTTGACTGCCTCTTTCCTGCACAGCTCTTGAAACGATCCCATTAATCCAAGATTGCCACCGCCATATACTAGGTACATATTCCGTTCAGTTATGACTCTACTCAATTCCTGTGCTACTTCAACGAACTTTGGCTTAGAACCAACACTAGTACCGCATAACACACATATATTTACAACTCGTCTTCTTGAAATGGCTTCCATATTTTTTTATTTTTTTTATGTATTTTTTTGTCAAGTCTGGATGCCTTCAAGAGTGCAATGATGAGTTGAATTTATAGAACCTGAAAAAGGGTGAGTAATAATAGCACTAGTACCTGCCAGATGACAATTATTAGTTAAACAAAAAAATAAATCATGAAAGTCAAAAAGTCTGGATCCTGTCGGCGAAAATAACAAAACAAATCACAATTATTATATAAATACAAAGAGATAAAAATATTTACAGAAAGTAACGGCTTGATTGATGTCTATGCGTCAGAGACAAGCTTCCCATCCAATTTTCTTTTAAATTGGCAAACAGGATATTTTAGATTCATATTCTCGAGACTTAAATGTTGTCGTTCTTATCGAAATTGTGCATATAACATGTGAATTGCGTGATGCACATATCCACTGGAATGCGTCTTAAGAGTTAAAGATATATCATCCAAAGACTCCTTACTCAAGCCATCCATAATGAATTTAATTTTATCTTCTCGGTTATTAGACATTATTCCTAAAGAACGACAACGAGTATTACATGTCATACGAGCACATTTATAGCTAACACCCATTCTTTTAGCTATTCTTTTTTTAGCGTAGGTGCTTCTTCCTAAACCAGGCAAATATGAAACAAAAGAGTCAGAAGACTCACTTGCCAATCGGACATGTGCTTCAATAATCCAACGAATGTCATTAGGAATACCTTTGATCATGAGAAGTCTCATTCGTTCCAAGCGAGCCTTGTAGACTTTCATTAGAGAGTTTTGAGGGAGATAAGGAAATTGCTTGTGAAGATTTACGAGAATATCTTCCATCCTGAAATGTGACTTTACCTATAAAATTTAAACACACAAAAATAAAACACACCAAATCATAATATATACACAAATTGCATGGGTTGCCTCCCTGCTAGCGCTAAGTTTAACGTCGTCAGCTAGACATGACTGCCCGAACGTTAGGCTTGATCTGAAAATGTGACATTTTCTTTTTATCGCTCAAATGATTCTCCTTATTAGTGCTTGACATGCTGGCTGTTTACTCTGAATGTATTGTTGGATTTGGGGTTGTATATCTCAACAACTTCGTAGGGTAACACTTGAGTAATCACAAATGGACCTGACTACCTTGATTTCATCTTTATAGGGAAAAGTTTCAACCTTGAATTGTATAACAACATCTGCTGCCTTGGTTCTAGTTGTTTGTGTACTATTTTTTTATCATGCCATTTCTTGGTCTTTCTTTGTATAGTTTGGTATTTTCATAAGCATGCTGGCGAAATTCCTCCAATTCATTGAGTTGGTGGAGCCGTTTCTCTTCTGCTGCTTGTAGGTCAAGATTTAACTTCTTCAGTGCCCAGTACGCTTTGTGTTCAAGCTCCACTGGCAGATGGCATGCATTCCCAAACACCATTCGATATGGTAAGCTGTCCGATAGGCCCATAATGCATCATCCAGTTTTTCAGACCAGTCCTTCCTTGTTGATCCAACTGTTCTCTCCAAGATTCTTTTGATCTCTCTGTTTGAAACTTTAACATGTCCATTTGACTGCGGATGGTAAGCAATAGCAACTTTATGAGTAACTCCGTATTTGGATAGGAGTGCATTAAAGTATCTATTGCAGAAGTGTGTGCCACCATCACTGATAATTGCCCGAGGTGTTCTGAAGCGAGTGAAAACATTCCTTTTAAGGAATTTTATCACTACTTTTGAATCATTTGATGGCAGTGCTATTGCTTCAACCCATTTGGAGACATAGTCTAATGCAACTAGTATGTACAGGTTTCCAAATCATGGAACAAAGGGTCCCATAAAATCAATCCTCCATACATCAAATATCTAAACTTTCAGAATATTTTGCAGAGGTCCTTCATTTCTCCTCGAAATATTTCCCGTTCTCTGGCACTTGTCACATTGAAGAGCAAATATGTAAGCATCTTTAAACAGAGTGGGCTAGAACAAACTTGATTGTAGGACTTTAGTTGCAGCGTTATTCCCGCTGAAGTGTCCGCCATATGGTGATGAATGACAGTGTTGCAAGACACTATTGACCTCCTCCTGTGGTACACAACGTCTCAATAATTGATCAGCACTGTGTTTGAACAAGTATGGCTCATCCCAGACATAATGCTTGACTTCTTTGAAAAACTTCTTTCGTTGCTGATGTGTCCATTCCAACTACCATTTTCCTGATATTATGTAGTTTACATAGTCAACATACCAAGGGACATCCTGTTGTTTCATGGCTAATAACTGTTCATCTAGAAAAGTTTCTTTGATTGTCATTTCATTGGCAGCTGTTTCTCCATTCTCGATCCTCGATAAGTGATCTGCCACTTGGCTTTCAGTTCATTTCCTGTCTTTGATCTCCACGTAAAATTCTTGCAGTAGAAGCACCCAACGGATCAATCTGGGCTTAGCATCTTTCTTCGCGATCAGATATTTGATTGTTGAATGATCTGTGTAGACCATAACTTTGGGACCTAGTAGATAGGAGCATAATTTATCAAAAGCAAAAAAAACTGTAAGCAATTCCTTTTCAGTGGTTATGTAGTTGAGTTGAGCTTCATTCAGAGTTCTACTGGAGTAGTAAATGGTATGGAAAATTTTGCTTTGCGTTGTCCCAAAACTGCTCCTACAGCAAAATCACTAGCATCGCACATCACATTAAATAGAAGGGTCCAGTCCGGTGCTACTATGGTGGGGGCAGAGACCGACTTCTGTTTCAAGATTTCAAAAGCTTCGTGGCATTCTTTGGTGAATTTGAAAGGCACGACTTTCTCCAGCAGATTGCATAGAGGTTTTGCAATCTTGGAGAAGTCTTTAATAAATCTCCTGTAAAAGCCTACATGTCCGAGAAAACTCTGAATCCCTTTAACTGATGTTGGTGGAGGTAGTTTTTCAATTGTTTTGATCTTTTATTTGTCTACCTCGATTCCCTTTTGTGAGATCCGATGTCCCAGCACAATGCCTTCCTGCACCATGAAGTGGCATTTCTCCTAGTTGAGTTCCAGGTTGGTATCTTCGCACCTTTGTAATACTTTTTCCAGATTTTGTAAACAGTGGTCGAACGAGTCTCCAAAAATAGAGAAATCATCCATGAAAACTTCCATACTTTGTTCCAGCATGTCTGAGAAGATGGCCATCATGCAATGTTGAAATGTGTAGGAGCATTACATAGTCCAAATGGCATTCTGCGGAAAGCAAAGGTACCATACGGACATGTAAAAATGGTTTTATTTTGATCTTATGGGGTAATGACAATCTGATTATACCCCGAGTATCCATCCAGAAAATAATAAAACTCATGTCCCGCCAATCTGTCTAGCATCTGGTCAATGAATGGTAGCGGAAACTGATCTTTCCTTGTTGCTTTGTTCAGTTTCCTGTAGTTCATTCATACTCTCCATCCAGTCACCGTTCTTGTTGGAATCAGCTCGTTCTTTTCATTTATGACTACAGTAATTCCTCTTTTTCTTTGGAACACATTACATAGGACTCACCCACGTGCTGTCAGAGATGGGGTAGATGATGTCGGCATCCAACCATTTGATAATTTCTTTCTTCACAACCTCCTTCATGATTGGATTTAGTCTCCGTTGATGTTTCACTGTGGCTTTGTATTCATCATTCATCAAAATTTTGTGCATGCAAAATGATGGACTAATGCCTCGAATGTCTGTTATAGTTCAGCCAATGGGTTTCTTGTGTTCTCGTAACACTCTCAGCAACTTTTCTTCCTGATCCAATGTTAGCGACGAAGAAATAATCACCGGTAAATCAGAAGAGTTTCCTAAAAATGAAAACCTAAGATGGCTTGGAAGTAGCTTCAGTTCCAGCTGCGGTAGTTCTTCAATCGAGGGCTTGATTCGCTCCTTTTTCGGTAGTTCCAAACTTTCTACCCATGGTGTCGATTTGAAGGGAAATGGTCTGTCAAGATAGTTGATACATTCCAAAATTTCATCATCTAGTTCGCTGTCAGTCATGTTGGTGATGCAAGCTTCAAGTTTATCCGTGGAAAGTTGCATTGCATCAGTATCCTGGAAGATACTATCTACAACATCAATTCTGAAACATTCCTCTTCCTTTTCATCGCTTGGGAATTTCATGTCTTTGAAAACATTAAAGGTAACTTCTTGGTCCTGTACTTTCATAGTTAGTTCTCTTTTTTGTACATCAATGACAGTTCGACCTGTAGCCAAGAATGGTCTCTCGAGGATGATATATATATCTTTGTCTTCTTCCATCTCAAGGATAATGAAATCTGCTGGGAGAATGAGTTTGTCGACTTTGACCAGCACATCTTCAACTACACCTCTAAAAAATGCGAGCGTTCTATCATCAAGTTGCAGAGAGACTGAGGTGGGCATTGCTTCTCCAATCTGCAGTTTCCTGTAAATCGAAAAGGCATCAAATTAACACTAGCACCTAAATCACACAAAGCTTTACCGATGTAATGTTCTCCTATGGTGCATGAGATGGTGAAATTGCCAGGATCTTTCAACTTTGAGCGAAGTTTCCTCTGAGTAATGGCACTACATTCTTCTGTCAATGCTATTGTCTAGTAATCTCCCAATCTTCGCTTTCGTGACAAAATGTCTTTCATGAATTTGACATAGCTGTGCATTTTTTCCAACGCTTCTGCAAATGGAATGTTGATATGCAGCTTTTTGAGGACCTCCAAGAATCGACCAAACTACTTGTCCAGTTTGTTTTTCAGGAGACGCTATGGAAAATGTGGAGGTGGAGTGAATCTTTCTCGATCTTTTTCCTTTACTTCTTTTTCCTCCATCTGTGGGTTTGATTCACTGCTTTCTTTTGGTACTTCCTCAGCAGTTGCCTTGACTCCAACATCTTTGTTGATTTCAGTACCGCTTTTTAAAATGATGGCATGACATTGCTCCTTCCCAATATTCCATGGATTTGGTTCAATATTTCTAGGAAAGGTACCTTGCGGTCTGTAACTCTAAGCAGTTGTCCCAATTGATTCCATTGCTTTCACAGAAGCCGTTTGGTTTTGAATTAATATTGCTTGACTTTGAACCATAGCTGCTAACGCGTCATATTTTGCGTCTTGCTTTTTCAAAATCTCTGCAAACATATCTTCTGGCTTCTTTTCATATTTCTGGCCTTTGTTCTGTTGTTGGAATCCAGGTGGTGGATTGTTTTTTGGCCCTGATTTGTTGCTCCATGAGAAATTAGGATGATTCCTCCATCCTGGGTTGTAGGTGTTGGAATATGGATTGTTTCCCTGTCTATTGAAATTGTTGACATAATTCACCGTCTCTTCATGTTGGTTTGTCTTTGGTGCTCCTCAACATGGTGAACTTGTGGATCCATCATTACCTTGCATGCTAAGAGTTTTCATGAATTTTCATATCCGATCCAGCTTGGCATTCACTGCTGTGTTGGCTCCAACTTCATAAATTCCAGCAATTTTTTGGATCATGCTCCTTTCTGTTGGCCACAAAGAATTGTTGTTGGCCATTTCTTCAATTAAGTCCCAAGCCTGATCTTCTCCTTTTGCCATTAAAGCTCCTCTAGCAGCAGCATCTATTGTGCTTCTCATTATTCCAGAAAGACCATTATAGAAGGTTTGGACTTGTAGCCACTTTGCAATCTCATGGTGAGGACATTTTCTGAGCAAATCCTTGTACATTTCCCAAGCTTCGCAGAGGGATTCTGAGTCATGTTGCACAAAGGATGTGATGTCATTCCTCAGCTTTGCAGTTTTGGCTGGTGGAAAGTACTTTGCAAGGAATTTGGTGGCTAGAGTGTTCCAAGTTGTGATGGAACCTGCTGGTAGTGAATGTAGCCAAGCCTCAGCTCTGTCTTTCAAAGAATATGGGAAAACACGCAGTCTCATTGTTTCTTCAGCTGCTCGGTTGTAATTGAAAGTGCCGCAAACTTCCAGGAAGTTGCTGATATGGGCATTAGGATCTTCAGTTGCATTCCCCCAAACTGAACTGACTGTTGTATCATCTGAATGCATGTTTTGATGTCACAAGCATTTGCTGGTAAGAGAGGAAGTACAACACAAGAAATGAAGTCGTCAACCACCAGAATAGTTTTGTCTCGAATGGGAATTGGTGGTGCAACCTCTAAAGGTTCAGGTTCCATGTTGATGATTGATTCTTGGCCTTCTCTCATTTCCCTTCTCAATTGTCTGATGGTTCTTTCAATTTCTGGGTCAAGTGGACAGATTTCAAAGCTTCTGGTTCGTCTCATGTAGTGTTTGAGAACCTGAAACAAAAGAAAACAAAAATAATAAGTAAAAATAAATTAGACACAAGTAAAGGTATCTAACCCTAAAATTAATAGTAAAATATAAATAAGTCCCCGGCAACGGCGCCAAAAACTTGACCGGCGTGATCACACACGTATAACGCAAGCGTACATATCGTTCAAGTAGTATAAATGTATCGATCCCACGAGGACTTTATACCTTAGATATTAATATATGACGTTAAATGATTACGATTACCTAGTAGATTGGATTTTTTGATTGGATGATGATTTTAAACTAAAGACGATTAAATAAAATAGTTCAAAAGTAAATTAAGGGAAAAATCAATATTAAGAAACTATCTTGGGTTGTGAATTCTTCTAATATATTTTAAAGATGAAGTGGTTATCTCATGTTTGTGTAATTTATTGGTTTATTAACTTGGAACACGAAATTATGCAAAAGCCTCTGTCGATGGTCAGATGCAAATACCCAGTATAACCCAATTAATCATATGTCTATGTTAACCAAGTTACCTTAATTCATTAAGATTAAGTTCCAATTGTGGCTACCCCCGCCTGACAGATATATGTCTATCCTGGAAGGAAATCTATTAAGAGGTATTTAATTCTTAAGAGAGATTGTGGGCTATTAAGTATAAGGCTGAAACCTAAAATTCCTTTGTCAAGTTTATTTTAAGTTTACCATATCAATCTTATTAATGGCCAGTTAACAAGAAGCATTAAGCTTAAGACTTAATAAATAAACCTTTATATTACCCAAGACACAAAATAATCCATTATAAACCGGTGATATTGGAATTCATGACAACCCCAGATAACTGGTTTAGTTACGACACATATCTAAGGCTAGTAAAAGCTTAAATAAAGTAAATGACATAAAGTAAATGCTGGAAATTAAAAACGTAAATAAAATAATAAAGAAAATATTCGGGATTAGAGGATCCACTTTTATTACTTCTATTTTAGATATCTCCCTTATTATAATATATTAACTTTGCATTACATTACCAACCGACCATAAAGGCGGTATCCTGATTAAGTCAAATTTATGATTAATTCCAACCGACCATAAAGGCGGTATCCAGTTTGTTTTGGTTAAAATAAATTTAATTAAGTCCAACCGACCATAAAGACGGTATCCCATTAAGTCAGATTTTAAATTATTAATATATTATAATTAAAGGAGATTAATCTAAATATTAGTAATAAAAGCTTAACCTTTCACCCCAGCATATGAGAGTTACCTCCTAATGCTAAAAGGTAAAAATAAAGATTGAAAAGTAAAGTAAAGAAAGAACTATTGCGTAAAATAAATAAAATTAAATACAGAAAATTGTAAATAAACAAGCAAGATACAATCTTCTTAGTATTCTTAAGGAATTCCCCAGAAGAATGTATGAATTTGCAATTGAAATCGGCCTGAATTTATAGGCATCAATGGGTCTCGCGCGTCGCGACGTGTGCAACCTTGTGCGTCGCGACACATTGTTGATTGTTGACACATGGCACGACTTTTGCAGAGATGATGACACTTGGCATCTGTTGAGTCGGCATTTGAATTATTGGCTCAACGTCGCGATGAAAAATGCTCTACGCATCACGATGCTGACGTCAGCAATGACGTGGATTGTAGGCAGCATGAGACGATGATGACACGTGTCCGGCGCACATTAGCAGATTGCTGTGATGTTGACACGTGGCAGACGCATGTTAGTATGTGTGCATGATAGCAGACTTCTCTGATTTTGACACGTGTTCGGTGCACGTTAGCGGCGCACGATAGCAAACAGTGCATTTTAGCACGGTGTATTTAGCAAACGGCGTATTTTAGCATGAAATTTATATTTTTGCCCTTTTTGTCTGTTTTTCGCTGTTTTGGCCCCAAATTGCTTCTAGAGAGTCCTATTATTTTATTTATCTACAAAATAACACAAAACACATCCAAATATTCACAAAACTCAAGAAACTATGCAAAATATTAAGTCGAATGAGTGGAAAATACTATTTACCACTCATCAAGCGTTGGTGAAGATGATATTGGTCGTAGATCCAGTATTGACCAATACTCGCTTGATCATGAAGTTAGCAACTTGTAAGGATATTACCAGGGCGTCGTGGTGAGGGTTCATACGACTAGAGCTACTGTCATATGTGAATCTGATTATTTGGTTGGTGAACATCGTTTCTATCGATATTGTTGAGTGGGATGCTCCCACAGTAGCTGCTCTTGTATGTCTTTTGGCGGCTGAGTAAGAGACACCACTGACTTTGGATCCGCCCAAAATGAAGTTCAATGTATTGTTGATTGGTGGTGGTGGCTGGGGACCGTCACCTTGTTCATCTTCATCGTCTTGTCGCGCCAACATAGCTTTGTCTTTTTATGAGCGCAAGTCTTTCAGATTCCATTTGTTTAGTAGCTCCAAAACTTCCAACCTCAATGCTACACAATTTGTCATCGTGTGGAGTAGTCTCAGTGGAACTCGCACCATTTACTAGTGTCCTTCCTGGAAGAACCATCTTTGAGACGCGTGGGCTATTTCACTTCATTCCCTATCTTCCTAAGGACCAAGATTAGTTCACCATGGGAGATGGTGAAGTTATAGTCTGGAAGACTTTGGATGTTGAAATGAGTTTTGCTTTGTATTCAGTATGATGAGAGTCGATGGTCAAAATTTCGATTCAAATGGCGATGCTTATTCCTCTGATGGATCTTCTTGTCCATCGGTTGGGGAGGTTTTCCCGTGAATTCCTTATGTCACTTGGGAAGATTTGACATTCTATCTTGTTGTAGACTGGATGAACCTTCTATCTTCTTATTCCTTTTATCTTCCCCCATCTGATTTCAATTTGGGCCCGAGCCATGGCTTGATCCATAGTATGGTATCGAAATTTGGTCAGCTTCTTGTAAAGCCCACTATCTGAGTGTAAACCATTCCTGAAGGCTTCTACTGCGGTAGGCTATTGGAGATCCAAGATAGATATTCTCTCTTTATTGAAACAGGCCATGTAGCTTCGCAAGGATTCTCATTTTCGATGCTGGACGATATTAAGGTCGTCTATGATTTTCTCGAGCTTACAAGAGCTCGTAAAATTCTCCATAAACGTATCTACTAACTGTTGGTATAACCCGATGGATCGGTATAGAAGATTGATGAACCAAGTGAGGGCTGGACCTAATAGTGTTTCTCTGAACCCTCTGCACATTCCAACTTCCCATTGATGAGGAGTTAAACTCGTTGACATCATCTTGTATTTGTAATGGATCACATAGTCTTCTGGGTCCACAGATCCATCATACAACTCCATATCTGGTGGACATAAATTTTGTGGGAGTTCAATGGAAGTGATGGTCCCGAGAAAAGAGTATCTGAGATCGTATTGGCTCGGATTTTTCTTACTGGTAGTCTGACACTAGGTAGGCTGGAGAGAATTGCTTCATTAAACTCATATATTTCCTTACGCATGGTGGAGGCAACTTGTTGTGTTTAGTCAATTGGAGTGATGTGAAAGCTTTATTGGTGATAGTTGTCTGATAGCGGAATGTCACTTGCCACATTATTGAACGCTTCCAAGAGATTGGATAGAATGACAGGATTTTTGGGGTGATCCGTAGTTTCGCGTCTTTGGGAGGTTGAAATTTTTTTCTCTAATTGCTTCTGGAGATTAGTATTGGAGCTTCGCATGGCCAGATTCTCTTCCTCCAATGCTCGCAATCATTATTGGAGGATCGCCAACTGTGTGATAACAGAATCTGGCGTCTGCTCGTTGCTTGAATCCATGAGTAGTCATGTCAAAAGGGATCGTAGAATGAAATTTTTGTTCGTTATAAATCGCTAAGGCCCCACAGTGGGCGCTAAATTATAGACGTTGGTTTTCACCCGAGGTCCACAATCTAGAATTTTTAGTTTTGAGGCACTATCGATCCTGCAAAAAAAAGGTAGAGTGAGCATGGAGTTCCTACCTATTGGTGTGGTGGGCGCCGTAGGCACTCCGACTCTCTAGTCATTAATGAAAGTGAGAAAAAACTAGAGGAAGAATAAGGTCTAAGATTACCTTATTCCTTATAGACTACCGTGAGGGCGGTGGTCCGATGTATATAGGGTTAAAGTTTTAGAGAGCTCACGTATTAGAGAGCTGAGAGTTAGAGTTAGAAGGCTTGAGCTTCTATGAATCATATTGTAAATAGAGGGATCATTTTATAGGTTTGAGGGATTTACTTTATTTTGTTTTGTATTGCATTGGGGACAATGCTAGATTTAGGTTTAGGGGTGAGGTTGCATGTTTATATTTTTTGCTTTGTTATGTTTTTCCAGCATGTTTCCTTTCTGGCATGGTTATGTTGTTTGCTTTGCATGTTTTTCCTGCATGTTTCATTTCCTGCATGTTTTGATTCTCGCTTAAAAAAAAATGAAAAAAATGTGTCTAATTATGAGATTGTTTGTCTTAGTAAAAAGTTCTAGGAAATGATAAGTGCTAATTTCCTTTTTATCCTACACTTTGAGCATAATATATAGGTCAGACTCATATGCACTAGAAAATAGTTCTGTAGCAGTTAGATAATAAGGAATTGACAGAGTGACTAGTTGAAATAATCGGTGGATGATGAATGACCATTTGCCTAAATATTTATTTATGTATGCATTTATTTATGATGTGAGGTATGATAAAATTGATAAACTGACCAAGTTCTTACTTAGTAACCGGACATCTTGCCTGGCCATTAGTGATTATTCGTGTCAAACGGTACAGTTTGCGTTAGTAAGATAATAAATAAGCTTTTACTCAGTAATCAGACATCTTGCCTCAGTAAGCACTGATCGTTCCCGTCAAACGGTAGAGCTTCAAAATAAAACCTCATACCACACTTTACGCATATTGTAGCAGACAAAATAATTTTTTAGATAGTCAGGTTGGTTTGACCCATCAACTACTGAGACTTGAGACAAAATCACCTAGTCCATTACTTAGAATCAAAGCTGTTTACAAAGTTATTCACACACACACTTAGAGTCTGATTTAGATACTTTGTTCAAAGGAATGGATTTTATTTGTAGTATACATTTTGAAGGTTTCTTTAACTTTGTTACTAGACATTCTCTGAGGACATTGTATATATAGTTACTATATTTGTTTATTTTAATTCTTTCTTTTGTTTATTATGTTTTACATTGTGTGATTGCATGTGCATGTATTTGACATTTGTGGGTATCGTCGCTGTAAATCCTCACGAGACTACAACTCGTCCACTAGGGACACCTAGGGGTTTAAAGGCTTGTTGCATACGCTAAATGCAACCGTGTTCTCTACGAAAGTGGCTTAGATTAATTTAATCTTAGTTGTTTATTTCATTTTGTTTCTGTTTGTTTTGCTCGAGGACTAGCAAAATGTTAGGTTTGAGGGTATGATGAACGAAAAATATATCAATATTTATCGCCCTTTTAACTTAATAATTTGTATAGTTTCTCGAGTTTTATGAACGTTTTAATGTGTTTTTGTTTATTTTGTAGATAAATAAAATATCGGGACTCAATGGAATCAACTCGGGGCTAAAATAATGAAAAACATATTAAAAAGGGTAAAAATAAAATTTCACAGCTCGCGTCGCGATGCGTAGGACTTCTGCATTACGACGCGTCACCATCAAGCGCCGAAAGCAGACCTACCGAAATGCAGCATTCATTGTGCAGCACGTCGCGATGTTGAGAAAAAATACGTGACACATGTATCTATGTATGCGCGTTGCGACGCGTAAGCCTTCACTCGTCGCGACGCCGGCCCAGATTTTTCCCTATAAATAGCAGCTGATTTCATTTTCCAAATTCATACTTTCCTTAAGGTTTCTAATAAGGAACTTGAGGATTGTTTTTTGTTTGTTTTTATTTTCTGTATTTAAATTAGGTATTTTTATTTTTAGTAATAATAGTTTGTGTGTTTTTATTTTCTTTTATGTCTAGCTAATTTATTTTCGCTTGGGTAAAGGGTGAAACCTTTAATATGATAATCTAGGTTAATCTCACTTATATTATAATATATGAATTGAATCTAATAATCTGGATTAATTAATGGCAAACTGTCTTACCGCTTAAATGATCGGTTTATATAACACTTGGATTACCGCCTATATGGTCGGTGTAATTGGACTAAATTGGTTACTGCCTATATGACCGATTTTATATGTTTTGACATTATTAATTCATGAGAAAGCATAATGTGGTAGTAATGCCGATTTATATATTATAATAAGTGAGATTCCTAGGTTTAAAATATTAAAGGTGGATCCCCCAACCCGTCATTTTATTTTTAATCTAGGGAAATGATGAAGCACATTATTCATGAGTTTAATAATTGATTAACTTATATAATGTGTGATACATTAGGCTTGTTTATTGAATCTTGACCTTAATGCTTCTTGTTGCCTGATCACCAATAAGACTGATGTGGAAAATGTAAAATGAACTTGACGAATGGATTTTATGTTTCAGCCTTAGATTCAATAACATACGATCACACCTTAGGGATTTCCTTACAGGATAGACATATACCTGTCGGGAGGGTGTAGCCATAATTGGAACTTGACCTTAATGAATTCAGATTAGTTAGTTAACATAGGAATATAGTTAATTGAGTAATTTTGGATATTTGTAGTCGATCATCGGAAGAGGCTTTTGCATATCTTTGTGTTCCAGGCTAACAAACTAATATATTACACATGTATAGGAGAATCAATTCATCATTAGAATAATATTGTGTGGATTCACTACCCTATATGTTTTGTCTTTTCTTATTTCCTTTTGTATTTTCTTTGTATATTTATTTATTTATTTATTTTATTAAGATCCATCTCCAATCAACCAACGATCAATCCATTCTCACACCAATTAGATACTTGTAAATAAATAGTATTAATAATTAATAATTGTAAGAATTAAGTCTTCGTGAGATCGATATTTTTATACTACTTGTGTGATACGTGTGCTTGAGTATAGTGCGTAAATCGCCCATCAACTACTCCCATTGCAAAACAGATGTCTGGTCTTGTGCATAATATAACATACAAGAGACTACAAACTGCTGAGACATATGAGATATATCTCATTTCCTCAACTCATTAAGCTATCTTATAAGACCGTTCCTTCGACATATGAATTCTATATCGAAAAGGCAAATTGTCTTTCTTGGAATTTTGCATCCCAAATCGCACAAGGATATTATCGATACATGATGTATGAGACATAGCTAACAATCGTCCTTTGCGATCCCGAAGAATTTAGATCTCAAGTACATAACTGGCCTCTCCCAAATCTTTCATTTGGAATTGGTTAGCTAGCCAGGATTTCACATCCGATAGTATTTTCACATCTTTCCCAATGAGTAAAATATCATCGACATATAAAACGAGAAAAATCACCTTACCATCAACGACGCGCTTGTTTACATAAGGCTCATCGATGTTTTTTCTCAAATTCATAAGACTTGATCTTGGTATCAAATCTTATGTTCCAAGATCGAGATGTTTGCTTGAGTCCATAAATGGACCTTTACAGCACGTAAACTTTTTATTTTTGACCTTGGGGGTATGAACCCCTATGGTTTCCCCATATAGATACAGTCATCAATATTGTCATTCAAGAATGCAGTCTTGATTTCCATTTGCCAAATCCCATAGTCATAATATGCGACAATGTAGAGAAGAGTGCGGATGAATTTGAGCATAGCTACTGGTGAGAAAGTCTCCTCATATTATCTCATTTAATTTAAATTTAATTAATCAAATTAATTAAATTTTAATTTATAACATTTTCATAAATTAATAAAAAGATACATTAATTGTTTGATAATATTTTAAGATAATTTTTGTCATAATTTCCAACAAGAGTTATTTGGAATAATTAGAATGTAAAAAATAATTCACAATTATTTTTCTTTGCAATAATTATCGTTTGAACAGTGACAGAAGACGATGAGAGGACCGATGGACCTATAATTCTAAGCTCCAACAATTATGTTGATTAATTATAAATTTTTTTATTAATCAGATGAAATTATTAATTCTGCAGTAACTCCACTAAATACTCAGAATTGCCCTGTTAGAATTATAAAATTAATTACTCAAAATATTCGTCAATTGATATAATCATTACATATGCATTGATTTTTCATAAATGATTCGTAAAGGAGCTAGTTATAAAATCAGTTAACCTCTCCAATTACATCTTTATCCTTCACTTCCATTAGTTCACAAATGAATTATTAATTCATAACTTTTATAAATTTACGCGCTAATTGTTTAGGCTATGCACTAACGAATAAAGGAATCTCATGAACAGATTTCATTGTATCAAATTAGCATTCTCGGCTATTCATTCGATTCATTCCCAAAATTAAAGAATAAATTAAAATGATATAGAAGTTTACTAAATATAATGAATTAAGATCATCACATATATGACCATCATTATGAAAAAATTGATGTTTTTTATTTAACGAAAATTATTAGAACTTTTAAATTTCTCTTGTCCTATTTAATAAAATCTTATTATATAAAATATATTCATTCTTATATCTCTTCATATTACAGTCTGGATAAAACTGTACCACTCATAATGGAATGAACTATATTTATGTCTTTGGAATTTGAAGATTCTCAACTACAAATCATAGTTACGGATAAATTTTGATTATTACTTTTTAAATTTTATCCATATATATATAACATCTTATATAAACATATATATTTAATTTAAAACTACATAAATAATCATGAATTTTTCATGAATTTTATAAAGTAAATCAAACTGCATACATGGAATAAAATTAAATCATAAATTTAATAATCAATAATGTTCTGAATACATTTACTTATCAGACATAAAAATCCCAATAAGAAAAATATGAATAAAAACACAATCAAAATGATGTCATTTTGATTGTATTTTTATCCCCTTCTTGTCTTCATCTTGTCTCCATATCAGTCCACTTTTTGAGAAAAATTGCTCTTTGGATGCCACGCACTAACAATTCAAAAATCTACTTTAAAGAAGTAAATGACTTAGCTATACCTTGCAAATATTCCTTTCACATAGCTTTTGCATGATAAAATTTCCTTTGATGTTTCAATTCCCATCAAGACCTCCAAGATTTTATTAAATATAGCCGTAGATTTTATTGGATCAAAGATGGTCACATAAACCTTTTTTTTTTTGGACAATTAATTAAATGACATAATTTTCTAAAAATGAATTGGTGGGATACTATAATCTAAAAAAGGATCCGTGTGACCATTTATAAAACTAAAGACATCTATATGGTCATTTAAACAACCTCGACTCTTTTCCGTAACTTATTTTCATCATTAACAGAAAGTTTAGAAATCTATTTACTTGGAAATTGCAAATAAACCAAGACCCCAGCTGTGCTGAAATTGTGTGGATGGCAAGGCTTTAATGGTGAGTGCTCTAGAAATTATACTTTGAAATATTTATGAAGATTCTCATCTAATGGTAATCAAGGCACTTCAATTCTATCACATTACCTCCTCTACTGAACAAACCAATTCAGTGGTTGCCAGATGGCATTGATGCATGCCTAATCTGTCAGCAAAAATTCCATTTTTACCAATGATCAAAACCCTGGAAGAAAAAATATTCCATTTTACTTTATAGCCCTCCAAAGATTCCAAGAGAATTTGTCCATTGCTTTTTTCTAAAGGCTTTATTATTAACACTATAAGAAGCAACAGGCTGCACAAATCTCTCCAGGAAATTTCTGCAATTTTTGTTCTTTTAGTCTGGAATGACTAGTTGCATAAAGCTTGAAGTTCATACAGATGATCACACGGCACACAAATGGTGTGTTTCATTAAGCGAAGATGTGTTTAAAGGATTTATATCCCAGGGAGATCCAGCTGTGCATAAGGTATTTGGTGATGGCTCTCTGTTCAGTCCATTGTTGTTCAGAAAATTCTTTGATCCTTCTGATGCCTTTCCTCTGTGGGAATTTGAGTCAGATATTTTCTTATCTCATCATCCGAGCACTGGCCAGAGTTCTGTTGATTGGTTTCAAACTGACCAAGCTTATGTACTAAAAGCAGAACTACCAGGTAAATGTTTAAAGTTTAAATACATCTTTTGCCAATCTTGAATGATAGAAGGTTACTTGGGACTGAAGAAACCTAAGGAGTTTAGGGATTTTTCTATACTTTAATTGTTTTTGCTATTGGTTTAAAGCAGAGCAAATCAAGCATTGGCTGTGTATTAAAGACTAAACACTATTGCTTTGATCGCTGAAGCAGGATTTGGGAAAAACCATGTACAAGTCTCTGTCGAAAATGGGAAGATTGTGGAAATTTGTGGGCAGTGGAAGGAGCAAAGAGAGCCAAAGACAAATGACTGGAGAAGTGGCCATTGGTGGGAATATGGATATGTTCGGAGGCTTGAGCTGCCGGAAGATGCAGACTGGAGGAAAACAGAAGTGTATTTGAGTAGCGACGTACTTTTGGAAATCAGAATTCCTAAGAACTCTTCAAGTTGTGATATTTCCCAAGGAAATCAAAGTTCTGAAGCAATGTAAGTTGAGGAGAGTGATGCATACTACCATTTCAATCCTAACAAAATGATATATTTTTACATGATTAGAGTTTATATAACATACAGTGACTATATATGTAAGATTATGTAGGCTTGATGATCAATAATCAATGATGTTATAAGAGTAAGGATCATTTATAATATGGTAACTTGTCAAAGGGGCTACTGATCAACCTGGGAAAGCAAGCATTTTTTTATCAGGAGGGTAATCAACCAAGAAGTCCTGAAAAGTGAAACCAACAGAATTAGCAAGACATTTTGGCCTTCTGTTTATCTACCAGTTGGATGGAGATGAATAAATCAAGAAGATAGAAGAATAAATGCTATGCTAACTTATTGTTGATACTTTAATGGGGTAGCCCCCACAGACTTAGAAATGTTGTGCTCTGATAAAAAGATGCTGCTTTAATCCTACATTCTAAAAGACATTGTTTCTTGATTTGCCATAATGCAGTCAGATAAAGTTACTTTTTTTTTTTTTTATAAATGATTTATCAATGAGGGGATGTAGCCCATATGGTAGAGCGGTAGCTTAAGAAAATCTTTTGAGTTAGAAAATAAAAATTCTGGATAAGGGTCTTGCTAATATGGGTGGAAAGAGATTGAGTTGTCGTTAGATTAAATATCAAAAATAAAAATTTGGGTGTGCCCTTAGTTGATATAGACCAGACGTGATTTAAATACTTAAAAAAATATTCTTAAGATGCAATCACTAGAACCCTTTTTTTTATCTCATTGATCTCCACTTTTTTTTTTTTTTAAATTCCATTATAATCTTGTGATATTTGCAATTAAAAATCTATCGAAATCTTCTAAATAAGTCTCGTTATGTCTATTATTGTTGATGGTGGTTTTTCACCCCGAGGAAATTCAAATACCGAGGAGGGGTAGAATGAGATTTTGTACTTAGCCAAAAGAGGATGATGAAGGGCTAATGGCTCAGAGAGATTGAAGTTAGACAAAGGGACCTAGACTTTCTATACATAAGAGTTCTCTCGAGGGCAGAACCTGCTGATGGAGCAAAGTTGGGATACCGACATGGCCCCGAAAGGAAGTGTTAGATTTGGCAGCATTTGAGCATTTGTGGAAGCCGACCCCGAGGTGATCTATGATGCCGACCCGAGGTGGTCTATGATACCGACCTGACCTAGTTTAGGAAGTTAAAGGAAGTCTAGCCAACCATCATTCACCTTGGTATGCCGACCCGAGGAACTTGGCTGGAATCACATATCAGTCTCTACTCGAGAATATGTGACGTATACTCTAATAGACAAGATGAGCTTTTGGAAGACTTGTGATGATTAAAGGAAAAACAATGGTTCTCATTGGAAATAGCCCCTGCCAGCCGCCATAATACGGTGCAGTGGTAGGGAAGTCGCATAGCAAAGCTGTTATAGGCTTCCCGAGGCCAGTGTAATGACAGTGAAAATATAATATTCTGATTGGCTGAATTATGAGAGTTGAGGAAAGTTGTTGCTACAATGATGACAGTGACATGAGCTGACGTCATGGGCGGTGGAATAGTGGATTTTGAAGCCTATATAAAGGGGTTGAAGCCACAGATTCAAGAGAGAACAATTTTCGCATCACACAACTTGTAAAAGAGCTAAGATCTTAAAAACTAGTGATAAATAGAGAGAGAGTGAAGATGGTTTGTTTCCGACCACGTGAGACAGTTGTAACGGGCATGTTGTAAGACCCGAGATGCTTATTTTCACTTTAAGCTATTTACACCACTTGTAGCTCGGGTCGGTCTTGACCTCGAGCAGGTAATAAAATACCTCTCTTACTTATGTGGATGTAGGTTGGAGCCACTTTCCACCGAACCATGTAAATCTCTGTCTCTGATTTTTTTTCTGCTTGCCAAGTTTTCTTTGGTTCCATACTAACCAAACAAATCCAATGCTGGGGGGGTTTGTTCGAGAAGTTAATTTCCCAAATTACCCTTAGAACGAAAAACAGCCGTCAAGAATTGGCGCCATCTGTGGGGAACAGTACAAAAAATAGCAAACACACTAAGACGATGGTAGAAGATGAAAATTGTAGAGCTCTGGAGGCCTTAGTGGCGAGGTGGATGGAGAAAGTGAATGAGAACTTGCAAATAGAAATGGAGGGAACTCAAGCCTTCCTAGAGGCCAAGATAGAGAGAGTTGAAAAGTTGGAAGAGAGAACGACGGGAGAACAGATGCAGGGGGGCCTAGTCGAAGGAATGAATATATCTTAGTGGTAAGAGGCTGGTCAGTATAGAAAGGGAGCAAGTGGCTAGAAAAAGAAAACCCAGCAAAGTGGGGTCAGAAGACTGTGGAAGGAAAGAACCAAGACCATATAATCGTCACAACTGAGTTAGCGGATGGAAGAGAACATGACCAAGCCAGTATGAGCTCAAGCCTACAATCCCGAGAAACCCGGCTCCAAGACTTACACCCCCGATCAGAGTTGCTCATGTAATAGAGGACACTGCGTATACTACCCTCAATAGGCCTTTGGCAAAGATAGTTCATGAGATACAGGACAAGTGTCTACTGAGTGAACCTGACACAAGGAGATTCAAGGTATACAGAAGGGATCAAAGGTATATTGCGCCCACCATCAAACAAGAGGGCATAGCACGGAGAATTACAGGGATCTACGAGAACAAATCGAGGATCTAGTGAGAAATGGCTACCTCAATGAGTATATTGATCATGAGGCCACGAGGGCGAGGTAGCTCCGATAGCAATAGTCGTCAGGCCGAATACCTATCATCTGGAGCAGCTGGATGACACTTGGCTCAAGAAGCCCAGGAATGCATAGATGCTACAGAGGTATTTTTCAATAGAGCCTCTCTTAAAATGACCCTCAAAGAGTTGTAAGAAGGACAATAGATCCCAAGAATATAGATAGAGTTTTTCCTTTATAAATAAAAACTTGTTCACATACGCTAGTTTATTATTTGAATAAGAAAAACTTGTTTAATATTCTTGTGAAATACTCATGATCAAAATACATCAAGGGGTGCAAGATAGGTGGAAAAGACACGACCCCATGTAGCACGCTTATCCCTGGTGTCATTATCAAACCCCGGGCTGAAGCAATAATACCCAATGGCTTGCACATTTGGGGAATAAAGTAAGAAGACTTGTGTAGCGTTTGACGCCTCGTTTATCCATAGCAAGCTCGACGAGAGAGTTGGCTTGGCATTTGGTGCTCCAAGATAATCATAGCACGCATGGATTGAAGACAGATTTGGGATACTACGATACCATCAGGTTTGTATAGCTCACGGAGAGGGCTCACGGGCCTCTGTGGCATTTGGAATCTCGGAATGTGCCTAGCACAGGGAAGAGAAATGCCCATATGACATTGGCCATCCCATTTTGAACCAGCCAAGCATAGCACAGGGAAGGCTAGAAGGCTTCCGTGGCATTTGCAGGCATGAAGACTTGCCTAGCATGGGGACAATCTTTGTGTGGCATTGGTCTCCCCTCCGGTCCGTAGCTCGGTTCGCCAAGATTTTGGACTACAAGGTTCAAATTATTGTTTTGGGTAATGTGGAGAAGGAAGCTGCTTCAGTTCCCTCGATAGTTTTGGGTTAGTACGGAGCGTATGATACATCACCCCATTACACTAATTGTCTTTCATTTTTGTTTTTGCATGACTTGGTATGGAACGCCATTACCAATGCTCATGAGGATGGCCGGAGGTTGAAAATCTTTCCTTCAGGTCTTTCTGGGTTATGATTATAATGGCTTGGGGCTGTATTCGTTCTGTCGAGGTCATATAGTGTGTTGGAACAAGAACGAATCATTCCCTTGTAGCCAGGTTTGTTAATGGCTCGGGGGTACATTCCTTCCACCGATGCCATACAGTGTGTTGGCACAATGAATGATCATTCCCTTGTGGCCATGTTTGTTTATGGCTCGGGGCTACATTCGTTCCGCTGAGCCCATGCAGTGTGTTGGCATAAGGAGGGATCATTGCCTTGTGGCCATGTTTTTTTATGGCTCGGGGCTACATTCATTCTCCCAATGCCAGGCAGTGTGTTGGCACAAAGATAGACCTTTCCCTTGTGGAAAAAAAATTTTATGGTCACGGTTACATTCGTTATACTGAGGCCATGCAGTGTGTTGGCACAAATAGAGATCATTCTCTTGTAGCCAGGTTTGTTTATGGCTCGAAGCTGCATTCATTTCGCCGAGACCATGAAGTATGTTGGCACAAAGTGGGATCATTCCTTTGTGGCCAGGTTAATTGATTGGCTCAAGGCCAGGTTACTTCATGTCGAGGCATTATTGATGTGTGCTGGCGCGAGGAGGGATCATTCTCTTACGGCCCAGTGACTTAGATGTCTTGGGGTCAGACTTTCAGGGCTACATGCCTGAGGTTGATTTGCAGAAAGGCTGAGAAGTATGGGTCTAACGGATACGAGTATCAGCCTGAGCACATCAGATCGGTCTCCGGCTTCATATACCACCATCTTTTATAAAGTTTCCGGAATCAACTCGCAAACTCGTTGATACCGAGAACTATGAAACAGATGTTGATGATGGTTTTTCACCCCGAGAAAGTTCAAATACAGAGGAATGATAGAATGGGATTTTATACTTGGCCAAAAAAGGATGATGAAAGGCCGATGTCTCAGAGAGGTTGAAGTTAGACAGAGGGGCCCGAGCTTTCTACATTTAAGAGTTCTCCCGATGGCAGAACATGCTGATGGAGCAAAGTTGGGATACCGACGCGACCCCGAAACGAAGTGTTAGATTTGACAGCACTTGAGCATTTGTGGAAGCCGACCTGAGGTGGTTTATGATTTTGACCCGACCTAGTTGAGGAAATTAGAGGAAGTCTGGCCAAACATCATTCACTTTCGTATGCCGACCCGAGGAACTTGGCTGGAATCACATATCAGTCTCTGCTCAAGAATATGTGACGTATGTCCTAGTGGACAGGATGAGCTTCTGGAAGACTTGTGATGATTACGGGAAAAGCAATGGTTTCCATTGGAAATAGCCCCTGCCAGTCGCCATAGGGCGGTGCAGTGATAGGGATGAGCAGAGCAGAGCTGTTATAGGCCCTCGAGGCCAGTGTAATGACAGTGAAAATAGAGTATTCTGATTGGCTGAATTATGGGAGTTGAGGAGAGTTGTTGCTACAATGATGACAGTGACATGAGCTGACATCATGGGCGGTGGAATAGTGGATTTTGAAGCCTATATAAAGGGGTTGAAACCACAGATTCAAGAGAGAGCAATTTTCTCATCATACAACTTCTAAAAAAGCTAAGAGCTTAAAAACTAGTGATAAAGAGAGAGAGAAGATGGTCTGTTTCCGACCATGTGAGAGAGTTGTAACAGACATGTTGTAAGACCCGATGTGCTTATTTTCACTTTAAGCTATTTACACCACTTTTAGCTCGGGTCGATCTTGATCCCGAGCAAGTAATAAAATAGCTCTCTTACTTCTGTGGATGTGTGGGTGTAGGTTGGACCCACTCTCCGCCGAACCATGTAAATCTCTGTCTCTGTGATTTTTTGTCTGCTTGCCAAGTTTTCTTCTGTTCCCTACTAGCCAAACAAATTCACTGATGGGGGAGATTTGTTCGAGGACCGTCAACAATTACTATTTTTATATACCTGAGTACAAGAGGCAAAACTCAGGACCCCAAGTTGGGTTTTGCTCTTTCGCTGGCCTTCAGTCTGTACTAGCAATAAATTGTAATCTTTTTAAGTAGTTAGAATTTTGTTCAATTGAGTTGAACTTTTAAGACAAAATGAGAGATCGTTTTTGTCTATTTTATTAACAATAATGCTAGACTTATGTAGTCGAGATACCAAATTTATATATTATCTCAACTGATATGGCATTATTATACTGGACCATGATAAATAAAGAGATGGTAGTTCTTTATTTTTTGCCTATGGTCAAACAGGTTCAAGTGAAACCTTCACTATGCAAGTAGCCACCATTATCTTACTGATCTCTTGTAGCTTTGCTTTTTGTTTGTCTACTTGCCAAAACATTTTGATTTCACCTTTTGCAAACATTTTCAGGTTTCCATGGAAATGAAACTCCCAGATGTAGCGAACCTGAACGTTGCTGACGCCACGTTATTGTATCCTTCTTCCCCTCCCAACGCCGTTTAGTTCTAGTAATTCTTTTATTCGCTATAGGTAATGACCTTGGAAAAGCTCCATTTCAAGCATTTTGCCTTATGTTGTTCCACAAAGAGAAGCGTAGGAATCAGCTTATACCGAACAGAGGTTAGCAGCCACACCGACAACTTGAGATGTTCCCAGTGAGCCTTTTATCTTATAGTGCTGCAGTGGGCACAGAGTTGATGGTTTACTTGATAGATTAAGAGTTAAGTTCAGAAGCATATGAGGAAGCTTTTGCCTGTTAATTTATCTATGTTGTCGAGTTTTATGTTTCATTTTCTGTTTTGTATGTTTCCTTTTTCCTGTATTATGTAGCCTTTTTTATTTTTTGAAATCGTTGGAAATTTCATCGTCAAACCACCCATTCCGGGCTTAAGGGGAGCAGGTAAAACCCCCGGTTGTCCCAGACTCTTACAAGAAAAGCACTATCTGGATTCGAATACAGGACTTCAAGGTGAGATCTTAAGCCCTACACCACCAAGTAACGCTCCTTGGGACCTGTATTATGTAGCCATTTAAGGGTATTGACGCTTTTTAGACGCGATGAATCTTTTGGCTATTGGAGATTGCAGTTTGAATTTAAAAAAAGAACAACTTTCATATTTTAGGGAAACAGACTCAGTTGTGGTGTCCTTGAGATTCATCCAATTCTATTAGCCATTAATAAAAGATGGAGTTAAAAAAGATTTGTTTGTTTGAATAGAAATCACACCCCTCACAGGCCACAGCATAGTGTTTGAACTGAAAAAGAAAATGTATTTGATAACAAAAGTTGATTCTGCAACACAAACACATTTATCAGTCACCAGATTCTCCAGAGATTTACGGCATTCGGTCCATAACCTCATGAAGAAGAACAGCAGTGTCTGCATAAGTTGATTCTGTCTCTGGGAAGTTTTTGGTCCTTGCAGCAACTTCAAGCTGTCAGCATATCAAAAGCTTTTAAGATTTAGAAAGTTGCTAAAAGCTCCAGCTGGTTAAAGGGACATAACACAAGTTTCATGTTACCTTCTCAAAACTGTCAAACAATCTGTTAGCCAAATCAGTGAGAGGTTGCTTATCGCTTGTTGATGCTGCTGAGATGACATTGTCAAAATCATAGTACATGAAAGTGGACTTGAGTCTCAAATACTTCCTCACATAATTAAGAGTATCTGGTCCTATCAAATCTGCCATTGCCAGCAGATCAAATGCATATCTTTTTAGCCTATGCATCCTGTTTTTGGTTCCAATATTTGCAATATATACTG